>JAZKJV010003278.1:600000-793430 GCA_037367405.1 Ottelia alismoides | reverse complement strand
TTGACGAGTCCCTGATTCTCACTCTTTATTATTTTATTTTAGCTATTTGTCTTGGCAAAACAACATGTAAATGACTGTAAATACAATAACATAGCATTTAGCATGCATATGTTAATATTGCTTAATTAGCATGTGTTTGTGCAAAAATAAAAGAATAAAGGAAAATAAAAAGGAAGGAGGTATTTATAATAAATACAGAGTGACCCGAACCTCGAGAGAAGGTAAAGCCCTGACTTGATCGCAAAATAAAATAAGTAGAGAGAGATAGGGTCTACTTTGTGTTGTACATACTACCTATGTGCATAAATAATTATTTTGACAAAATTAAAGTTAAATATTATTTTTACTTCATTGTATATAGTTTTAATAATAATATAAAAGAAAATAAAAATCATAAAACTTAAATAAAAATAAAAAATAAAATCCTCTTCAATTGTACAAAATACATGTATATATACTACACCCCCTATTTATTCTAAACCTGTAAATAACTCATAAAAATACAATAAAAATTATTTTATATTCCTAATATTATGTTGAAAATAAATAAAATATAAAACTACGAGTATTTATGTAAAACAATAAAATAAAAATAATTATACATAATACATATGTATATTATACCTGTATAAAACACTATATATTGTATATAAACTAATTTATTTTTCAAAAAATATTTAAAAATCATAGAAAATTCTTTGAAAAATAATAAACAATTTTTATTTTATTCTTTTTTCCATTTAAATTCATTTATTATTTTTATGTAATTATCTTTATTTTTCTCATCTATTTTGTCCTGTAGTGTGTTTTGTCCTATTCTCCTCCCCTTCTGATTGGGCCACCTCGGATTGTTGACTCCGGTCAACTAGTCCCCCGAGCGCCCTTTCTCGTCGAATCGGGTTTCACATCTATTTCTCCCATTTTTAGCTGCTTGATTTGACCATCTTTTTCCTCGATTCCAAGCTCCGAATACGAGGCTTAGATCCCTAATCTTCGCCCGACATTCTCCTCCTCGATCCCTGCCTTGTTTCACGGGCCATGCCTCCTCCATGTCAGACCCTCACTTCTATATAACCTGCACCACCCCCTCCTTTTCCTCCACCTTTTGGTTGCGCCACAATCACCTGCCTAACCGTTCACCTTTCCCACAATGACAACGAGCGAGAGGGAGGGCGTGGGAGCCTTTTGGAGCGTGCTAGCCCTAGGTCCGGCGAGGTGCAACCTCAGCTCTGCCGCGAGGAGACAAGCCTCTAGCTACGCCAGCCATCGAGGCCAAAACCCCTCGTGGACTTCAGTTTGCATCCCCAGGCGTCTTCGATCATCTTTAGGTACCCTCTACACCTCCGTTTTCCACTTTAATCCACCTTTTACCCGAGAAACAGAGCATCTCCGATCAACGAACCCATTCCATCATTCCACTGCACTCCGACTATCATACACCCCACTCCGACTTCCTATCATTTCTAGTTCGTTCTGCAACCTTCCACAGTGGCTGAGCCATTGGATTAGAGCCCTCCCCACAGGTCGATTCCCTCGCATTTCCAGACCTGCCTGTCCACCCTCCATTTACTGTTCTTGATGCTCTAACATGTGCCGGAACCACCCTCCGAGCAAGAGCCTTCCTCCTACAGGGTTGGAGCGCATTGAGATCTCATCAGAAGGTCAAGAAACCCACAAGAGTAATCTAGGTCGACCGTAAACGCCTAGGGCCCTCTACCCAGTCTTGGCCCCTTGTGAGCTACTCAGCCGCTGCGGAGCATCATCGCCGACCTCTTCCATATTCCAGCAGCTCCTGAGGACGTCAGAGACGGACGCTAGAGCCGATCAAAACTCGCCGGAGGTGAGTTCTTCCCCATTCTTCCAGACGTCGCTTCAGCCGTCTGATCGAGGGCCTCTCCAGTTCTAATCCTAGCCGCTCATCTACGGGATGCCTCCGACCATCAGATGCATCTAAGGACCTTATCTGCACCCTCCATCGTAAAAGGGGTATTTACCCATCTCAACCGTCCGATCATAAGTGGGCTTCCTCGACCGTTGGATCGCATTTAATAAAGGGTAATTTGCACTTAGACCCTTATCTGTTTTGCTTTTGTTATTTAGTCCTATAAATATTTGTCGTAGTTTAAAAAAGGTTGGACATTTTGCAATTAGACATTTGAGTTTTCAGCATTTGCATTTTAGTCCAATCTATGGGAACTCACGTGTAGCCTCACGTGCTTTTCTGGTACATTTGTATTTTATACCATGGACTTCATGTATGTTGTGATTTGAATGAGAACTTTTTAGTATTTGCATTTATACCCTCGATTGCCTGACTCACGTGTGGTGCACGTGTTCACCTGGGCTTTTTGCATCTTTAGCCCTATATTTCTCATGCGTGTTTGTATTTGTCCCCTAGAATTTATTTTAATTGCAACAAGCACCCTACAACCTGTGTGTTTTGTTTCTAATTAAATAATTACTTAATTAAGTCAAAAAATTACATAAAATTACTATGAGCTCCTGCTAACACGTAATATTTATTAGTTTTTTGGATTAATTTCGTGTTTTGTTTTATTTTCTAATAATAAAAAACCCATAAAAGATGTTCTATCTTTTTTATAAACTTCATAAAAATTATAAAATTGCTTTAAAAATTCCATACAAATTAGTGACTGAATGTTTTTATTTACTTTACTTTCAGTAGTATTTTTATTTTAAAGATCATTGTAAAAACCCTACAAATCTAAAAACTCTCAAAAAATTATAAAAATTATAAGAAATTCTAGAAAATTAAAATAATTACAATTTCAATTTATGTTGTTTGATCTTTTGATTCACTTTTTCATAAAATTATAAGTAGGACACTTGGACATTTAAGTATTTTTTAATTTGTCATTTTGTCCTGGATGTGTACTGTTTCCCTATTTAGCTCTTGTTTTATCTTTATAAAATCACATAAAAATTAGAAAAAAACCCCAGAAAATCATAAAAAACATTTGAATATTTGAAAAATACAAAAATATTTTTATTTCGAATTTTTGAGCATTTTAGGTATTTACAAAAATTAAAAAGGTGTGATTGTGTGCATAGTTTTCTTACTTGTTTGATTTTACTTATTAATTTAAAAATATAAAAATTTGCAAAATTAAAAATTAATAAAAATATGCATTTTATTGTCTGATTCTGACTACTTCGAAGGTTTCTTGTGCTCCATGAGTTCGACCTTGGTCGATATACTAGATTAAATAAATAGCGGAGATCGCTGGCATAGATTTGAGTGCTTTGATTGTTTTATTTATCTTCTTGAATTGAGCGGTTTCTATTTTTCTTGTTGAGCTTTGTCCTGGTGATCCGGGTCGCAACGACTCTTTATTTTTATTTCCTAACCCATGTCTCTTGGCTGCTCACCAGAAAGGCACCGTTGCTGGGGAGCACGACTTAGTAGTCTTTTTCAGACTTTTTGCCCATTTTTATCTCTATCTGTTACAACTATTTTCTGATATTTTTCCAACTTTGCTTTTTTTGCGAGGAACCGCCCGAGGACACTTTGGAGGAGACCCGTACCCGAGGAGGAGCAGCAACAGGAGCACCATAAGAAAGTAGTTATATTAGATAGAGCCGAATTAGAGTAGTTTCCATTTTAGTTCATTTATTATTGTAATAATTTGGACATTGGACTTCATGGATGCTTGACTCATATCAGGGTCTGTTTTGCCGAGAACCGGTGTGCTCGTGGGACCTCACCGTGTTTTTTGCTGGTTTTGATTTTATTGCTTTTTTTCTATTTGATTCCGGAAGAATTTGGCCCCTAGACTTAGGATCTTTCTTGATTGTGACGTAAATAACTTAAGGCCCAATCCTTAATAGATTGCTTGCACCTAGATAGCGTAGTTCACCTTTCTAATAATTCAAAATAAAAAAAGTTAACTTGATTGATTGAGAAGTCACGTGCCGCTAGAGGTCGTTTACAACGCGCGCAGGATCAACTGTAGTGGACATCGATCGACATCCGAGACTGAACATCGACCTCTCTTTCTAATAAGTTTACTACCGTTCTTCACGATCATTAGAAATTTCTCATCTTAAGGTTATTTTCTTCGTGCATCATTTAGATTAGTTTTAATTCAGTTTTTTAATTTATGCAAGGACCACCCTGCATGTAGAGTGCTGGAGTCAGGTATGCATCCCTTACTTTTCATGCATCATAGTGTTTGATCACACATCGTCTTTTTTGACTTCTCAACCTATTTTTGGACTTAAAATAAATCAGGAGATCAAAAATTTGTTAAGCGTTGTTTGTCTTTGAAAAATATCTAAAAAGTAAAAGCAATAAAATTTGAGACTGGCTAATGCAAACTTGATGTTAAAAGACATCTTACTTAGAAATATTTGTTTTGTGGAGAGTCACCCCTCATTGATTGGGTTTCTTGAGCGAGAGAGTGACTCGCACACTAGGATATAGCCACACCTGCATTTCTGTTAGACTACTGATCTTGGGGTTAGTCGTTCTCCAGTGAGGATCTCTTCGGTAACCGGTAAAGCAAACCATGACGTCCTTAACAGATTGAATTGATCGGGTAGTCAGTAAACAGTCCGCAATTCATACTTACTAGGAAAGATCTAGCTTTGGGATTGGGCCGGCCTCCTGGGAGCATCAGGTTCATACCAGCTCGCTTAATCGCTCTGCAAGACCAATTTATCACCTAAAAAAAATTTATAAGATAATTGACCGAACGTTTATAGTCATCAGCTCTCATGTTGACTAGGTGAATTGGGGGTTTGACTACTGATCTTGTTTTCTTTCCTGACTACCTTTGGTAGACCTGCTCTCGAGCACTCCGCCTCATTCATCTAGGGAGGTTCTGGGGAGCCTAGACCTGCTCTCTAAACCTGAGATCAATTCTGCCTTGTTCCCCCTCGACCACCCTTCTTCCTGTCCTGAGGTGCCCGAGCAGAGACCAATGCAACTATTTGTTCATTTGATGGCACCGGAGTTGGGGTCTTTTGCCTTTGCAGAGACCCACGAGATGGCCTGCAGTGAGGATCGCACCGATGGACAGCCCCAGGGTTCCACTTATGTTCTAGATTAGGGCACCATCAACAAACATTCCTAACTTCCTTAGAGATGATGCAGATACAGATTAGAGATTAGGGAGCATTTATGGAAGAGGTGCGCCATGAGTTAGCACATATGCGAGCCGATAGAGGAGAACCGCAGTGTCCTACTGGTGGAGACATACCTGCACCTGGAGGAGGAGTAGACAAACACCCGTAGGATCAGCCAGAGCTAGCCAAACAACCACGACTGATGAGGCAGTTGCACAACCCTGGTGCAACCCTCACCCATCGTTAGATCTAGCTCCCTGAGATTCTGGGCGACTTCAAGCTTAGCCCCCAGATGATTCAGCTCTTGCCTAAGTTCCATGGGATAGCCACTAAGGAGCCACATCTACATTTACAAGAGTTTGAGATGATTTGCAGCATAGTCCACAACAGATTTGTGGATGAGGATACTATCAAGACGATAGCATTCCCTTTCTCCCTGGTCGATAGAGCAGCCTACTGGCTGAAGAATTTAGGGAGATATGTTACCACTTGGGAGCAGCTCTGGACTGAGTACTTGAACAAGTACTATCCACTTGGTCGGACCAATGCAGCTCGAGCTCTAATCAATATTTTTACCATAATCTCCAATGAGAAGTTCGAAGAGGCGTGGGATCAATTTCGTGAGCTCATCGACCAATGTCCACACCATGACATATCCAAGCCCAATCTCGTCCAGAGCTTCTTTTGTGGGCTAACACCGGAGCTGCATGGGCATGTTAACGCTTCTTGTTGGTGCTCCTACTTCACCAAAGATGAGGACCAGGTCTGGGCCATCTATGAGGAGATGGCTGAAAACTGCACTGTGATGTCTCAGACCCGAGTCTATACTCAGGGGAAGCCCCTTCCACACATCGTCTCTTATAAGAGGATACATGGTTTGATGCGGGTCCATCCACTTCGTCAACAACAACACAATAGGCAGAGTTACCGCCAACTGACATGGGTATCATTTGCTAGAAGTTGGACCGCATAGAGATTATCGAGAAGAAGCAGTGACAGGGCATGCCGCAGATTGACCAGTTGGCACAGACTCTCAGTGATATGAAGACCCAGATCATGTGTCTCCAGGAGGCACATATGACTTCTCAACCCCGTCTCAGGTCACGGGCCGATCCTAGCAGCAACAGTGGCTTTTCCCATCACCCCGCCCAGTACCGCCAGGTTCACCACATACAGGCAGAGCCGGTTCATCCGTTGCAACATCACTACTCTGAGCCACTACCATCTCAGGACTCTCAGATGGTGGTGTATCAGCCAGATCAGCCCCTGGCAGTTCTTCCCCCTTACCCCTACTAGAAGGAGTCGTTGATGGAAGACAAAAGGATTTGGTATGATCGACAGCAACCCAGGATCCACCGAGATCATCCCGAAGTCAGGTGGTCTACTAGAGGCACCTCATCCAACAACATCCTCCAACTCAGGGTGGACAGTTCAGTCAACTGTAGTAGCAACCCCAGTACTCCCAACTACATCAGCATGACCAGTCGAGTCCTCGTCCCTACCAGCAGGGACAACAGTGGAGGCAGCAACAATATCCTTAGCAGTATTCTCAGCCTCCCTCTCACCAGTTCCAGTAGCAGCCTCATTTCTAGCGAGGCAAGCCGTCCGGTTCTCATGGTCCAGCCTATGATAACCCGGCCCTTGACGGTCTAGCCCACCTACTCCCAGACCAGCATGCATCCTTTAGGCGGGATATGGACAAGTTTCTCCAGTGATGAAGGAGATCATAAAGGGCAAGGCCACCATACCCGCTCAGATTGAGCCCAACCCAAACAACATCAAGAGAAAATATGAGCAAGTACTATTTATAGAGACCACCAGTCATAGTGATTCGTTGGGTGATATTTCTTTCTACAAATTTGATGCTGATTTTGGACACTTAGGAGCAGCAGGATGCCAGTCGACGACGCCTCATCTGAGCGACGACACCATGATGAGCTAGGAGCACCATACGAGGAGGATAGCGATGCTGATGTCGATGATGATGGTGTTGATGACGGTGTTGCTCATGCCGCTGATCATGGTGTTGATGATGGTGGTGCTGATGCCACCAGGGATGATGATCCAATCGATGGTATTGAGGCCGTCACTACTCCAAATGCAGTTGGTGGTACTGACACCACCATTCCAGTTGATGCTGAGCTAGAGCGCGGTACTGATGCCGCTAAGACCAATACCGTAGGTGGTACTGATGCTACCGTTTCTACTCCTGTTGTGTATTCTCATATTTCTGTATCTCAGGACTATTCCAAAAAGACCAAAAAAATTAATAAAGGAAAGGTTTCTTCATCTACTTCAAGTCCATATGTGATGCATGATGACCCTTGTATGGACTCCATTCCCTTTCGACACTAGGAACCTCTTCCTAGCCCTCTATCTGAGGAGGTCCTAGCCATCCCCTTCCCTCAAGCACTCCACTTGGCGAAGGTGAGTAAAAAAGAAAATCCTAAAAAGACCTAACAATTAGAGTTCAGCTAGCATATGATAAACAGATTTCAGATTCAGCCGACTTTACAGGAGAAACTTGAGTACATCCCTCTCTTCTAAAAGAATTTGAGAGAGAATACTACCATCCATAGGAAAAAAAGGAACCATCATGCCGAGATCCATGTGCTCACACGTACCACATGCTTCACGATTCTAACCATCTACCGTCCAAGAGGCCAGATGCATGAGCTCCCTATGTCAGATGCCACATTCATGAGCAGAGATTCAATCAGACTCTACTAGACAACGTGTCTTCCATCAACCTACTTCTGGTAGCCTTACTCGATCGATTCGAGTTTGGACCTCTTTGACAGAGCAGGACGGTGCTTCATTTTGCTGATAGATCTGTTAAGAGGCCGAAGGGGTTGTTGAAGGATGTGGTCATTACAATTCAGGGCCTGAAATTCTCCTTGGACTTCGTTGTGTTGGACATGGAGATCTCTGAGTTTGTGACTGATACCACCATCATTCTTAGACGACCATTCTTGGCTGCAACCAAGGCAGTGTTCGACCATGATAGTGGGAATGTGTACTTTTGCGTCGAGGGTGGGAGTATACAAACAAGACCAGAGTGTGAGATTCAGCTTGCTCAAAGTAGTTTAGTGATGCAGAGCAGACGGTAGAGGCAGAGCGAGACGTCCACCAGGAGTGCAACTTTGTGATCACTAATGATGAAGATGCTTGGACTGACCCAGTTTTACGAGCTCTTCTCTCACCTTCAGACACCATAGAGTTACAACTTATAGTAGATGAGAGTTCGGAGAGCACACTCTTGGCCGAGAACACTGTCGAGGCTGACGACTGCATTCAACATAGTGAAGTACAATATATTTCTTGTGATTCCTTTTTAGATCTCTCAGATTCAGACATAGACTGGGATGCTTTTGATGATTATTTTCCTTGTTTGATTCCTACAGAGCCAGGAGTTAGGATGAAGATTGAGCCAACACTGGGTACATACACACCAGCAGGGCCATCTTCACCAGACATTCATGATCAGCAAGAGTTTTCACATTTAGATCTGGTTGCCTTCACTCGAACATTTCAGAAGCTAGATTTTCCAGCTCCCAGTTGTCCAAAGTTGAAGCCCTTGCTGCAGTCGCTGAAGTATAGATTCCTTGCGGGTGAGCATGAGATATACCTAGTCATTATCTCAACAGATTTGACTGGAGAGCAAGAATCTCGTTTGATGGAGGTTCTTGAAAAAAACCACAAGACAATAGCATGGAGCGTAGCTAATCTCCAAGGGATAAGTCCGGCTCTGTGCTCCCACCATATCTATCTCGAAGAGGACACTAAGCCATCGCGTGAGTTCCAACGACGACTGAACTCGAATCTTCAAGAAGTGGTCATGAAAGAGATATCAAAGTGGTGGAGCGCCGATTTTATCTACCTCATCTCTGACTCCATGGTTTAGTCCATTGCATGTGGTGCCCAAGAAGATAGGCATCACTACAATTGTGAGTGAGTCTGGAGAGGAGATCGCTACCCGGGTACCCACTTCTTGGAGGGTCTGTGCGGACTACAGACGACTGAATTAGGCCACCAAGAAGGATCATTTCCCACTGCCTTTTATTGATCAGATTATAGAGAGGCTAGCTGGGAAGAGTCATTACTATTTCCTTGACGGGTACTCCAGTTATAATCAGGTGGCCATAGCGCCTGAAGAATAGGACAAAACGACATTCACCTGTTCGTTTGAGACTTATGATTTCATACGGATGCCCATTAGTCTATGTAACGCCCCGGTGACATTCCAAAGGTGTATGTTGTCCATCTTCTCAGACATGGTGGGTGATTGCTTGGAGGTCTTCATGGATGATATCTCTATATATGTTGACGGGTTTGATAGTTGTCTTGACTGCCTAGACCGTGTGCTTCAGTGCTGCATAGAGGTCCATCTTTTTCTATTTTGGGAGAAGAGTCACTTTATGGTGATTCAGGGGACGGTGATGGTCATATCATCTCCAACAGGGGCATGGAGGTTGATCCGGCCAAGGTGGATATCATAAGGAAACTCAATCCACCGTCCAACCTGCAGCAATTGCGGTCTTTTCTGGGGAATGTCGGTTTCCACCGATGTTTTATTCTGGACTTCAGCAAGATTGCCCGATCTCTTACTGATCTGCTGATGAAAGACATCGAGTTCATTATAGATGATAAGTGTCTTGCGTCTTTTGAGACTCTCAAGAATCTAGTTTTTGAGGCTCCAGTCCTTCAGCCGCCTAATTGGTCTATCCCATTCGAGATCATGACGGATGCCTCTGATTTTGCCGTAGGGGCCGTGCTAGGATAGAAGAGGGATGCATTACCATTTGCCATTGACTACGCTAGCCATATAATGGATGCCGCTCAATGGAATTATAAGTCACGAAGAAAGAGATGTTAGCTGTAGTTTTGCCTTGGACAAATTCAGATCTTATATTCTTGGATCCAGAGTGACCATTTACACTAATCATACTGCCATCAGGTACCTCATGGCAAAGAAGGATGCTAAAGTGAGATTTACTAGATGGATCCTTCTGCTCCAGGAGTTTGATATTGAGATTAAGAATAATCCTGGAGTCAAGAATTTGGCGGCGGATCATCTCTCCCGATTGGAACATCTTGAAGAATCTAAGCAGATTGAGCCTATCACTAAGACCTTCCCAGGTGAGGCGATCCTTGCTATCACGTCGCTCCCATGATACGCCGACATTGTGAACTATCTTGTTGCCAAGAAAGTTCCAAAAGGTTGGCCAAGACAACGACTTGAGACCTTCCTTGAAAAGGCCAAGTCGTACCATTAGGAGGATCCCATCCTTTATCATCAAGGAGGGGATAGCATCTGGTGTCGGTGCATTCCTCAGGAGGAGCACCATAGCATCCTCACATATTGCCACAAGCTTGAGGCAGGAGGACATCATTCTTGGAGGAGAACAATAAAGAAAGTGCTCCAATCCAACCTATGGTGGCCTACCCTCTTCAAGGATTCTGATGAATTCGTGAAGAGGTGTACTGACTGTCAGAGGATGGGCACTTGTGGATAGCGTGATATGTTGCCGATGCAACCCATTCACTTCGGTGAGGCCTTTGATGCATGAGGTATCGATTTCAAGGGTCCATTCCCTAAGAGTCCGGGATTCTAGTACATTCCGTTGGTTGATGTGAGTTGTTGGGTTGAGGCCATTCCTGCCCGAACCATAGATGCTAAGAATGTTTGCAGATTTTTGAGGAAGAATATCATTTCACGGTTCGGGGTGCCTAGAGTATTGATATCTGATGGGGGTCTCATTTTATCAACGACAAGGTAAAGGCCCTTGCTAACGAGTTCAGCATATACCATCGAGTAGACACTCCATATCATCCTTAGACCACTGGTCTTGCTGAAGTATCGAATAGGGAGATCAAGACGATACTGCAGAAGGTAGTCTGCCCAAACCGAAAGGATTGGTTACAGCTTTTGGACTCGGTCTTGTGGGCATATCGGACTTTCTTCATGATACCTTTGGGCACGTCTCCCTTTCATCTTGGTTGTGGCAAGCCATGCCATTTACCTACGGTGATAAAGCACAAGTTACTTTGGGCTGTCACTAAGATATTATTGGATCCAAAGAGTATATGAGATCAAAGGAAGGCAGAATTGGCAGCCCTGGAGGATCTTAGAGATACAACTTTTTCGAGTAGCCTACAATATAAGGAGCGCATGAAGATATGGCATGATACTCATATCAGCCATAAGCAGTTTGAGCCGAACCAATGAGTATGGCTATTCGATGCCAGGTTGAGACTATTTCTAGGAAAATTGCAGAGTAAGTGGAAGGGGCCATACTTGGTCCGAAAGGTGCATGACAATGGTAGTATTGATATATATGAGATGTCATTTGAGTCCACGTTTGAGTTAACGGTCAGTGCCTGAAGCCATATCTAGATCATGATCCGCTGATCGTTGACATCGCCCCTATTCATGTTGCATGAGATGTGGTCTTTGACTCACATCATTTTCATATCATGTCTTAGTATCACTTTCTTCTGCCCTTGTGTAGATCCAGTTGTCCATATCGAACATTCTTTCGTCTCACACCCCATTTTGCATCTTATGATTATGCTATACTTAGGGTGTACTTTACCCTAAGTATAGGGGGGTGTCAGACTTTGGATTGTTCTTTTAATTTTGCTTACCTATGTTTTGTTGCCTATATCTAGGGATATTTCACCCTAAGTATAGGGGAGGTCAACCCTGTACATTCTAACCCGTGATTTTCTCCTTTTGTACAGATTTCTATACTTAGGATTACTTGATCCTAAGTATAGGGGGAATCATCAACTACTATTGATTATATTATTTCATTCATTGTTGTAGTATAGCCTTTCTTCTCACCTCCTTATACTAATCACGAGTTATGTCTTCTTCATCGCTCTTTGATCACTCTGAAGACATTGTTCGAGCTATGTATAGGGGTTTGTCGTATATATTGCATATATACTCTAGACAAAACTCGTACTTTGAGTGAGTGTGTTAATAATTAAAATGGCTAAAAATAAAAAGCTTTAAAATCACAAAAAAATTAAAATATTTCCTTGCATATACATGTTTGTAAATAGCTATTTATAAAAATTATTTTTGTACAACTGTTTGTAAAATATTTTGCTAGTGGAAACTTTGTAAATATTTTCGTATCAAAATTATGTATATATTACGAATTTTTGAATTTTTTTGAAAAATAAATTTTGCAAAAATCTGTTTATAATTATTTGTAAATGATTTGCAAAACTTCTGCATTCATGCATACACGTATTCATACATTTTCAAAAATTTTGCACATTTTCAAAAATTTTGTATGTTTTGAAAGATTTTTCATAATTGGAAAAATTGCATCAAAAAGAGTTTTGTACATATTTTTGTATATTCTTCTGAATCATAGTTGACGCTTAAACTAATCTGGAATTAAAATGGAAAATGGAGCCTTGTTAAGACCTTAATCCACCTAACTCTCGGGGGAACCTTATATGATTTGGGGTTATGACTTTTCAGGTCCATTAGTGACTTTCTTCTTTGAGTCCACTAGGCTATGTTCACATGTCATCTTGATGAGCCTAAGTATAACTCTTAACAACACACGCATGACTCTCACAGATAATGGCTTTACTTGGACCAACACCTTACACATAGCTCCCTACGGATGAGGTGATGAGGAGGCTGTTTTTTTTGGATTGGAGTAGCATATGAGGGTAGTACTTCTAGGCGGAACCTCTCATCTTCCTTTAGAAAGCGATGTGCGTCTCAACTTGGTCTGGTAGCATTGAGGTCTAAAGACATTAGTCGTGGGTTGTAATAATGCTTCAAAAGAGGGATAGTCTACTGGCTCAAGAAGAAAAAGTCCTTATGTATATGATGCCCCATGAAGATATGTTGTACATATGCACATCAAAAAAAGTGCAAAATCAAGAAAACTCCAAAAAAGTATACAGGTCTGATTGAAAAAAAAATGCCTGTCAGAGTGTATATAGCCAAATAAAGCAAATCTTATGTATTACACCTTCTCATCTCATGAAGCATGCAACGAGAGACTTAGCTACACTAGTTGGGCTCCCAGGGATACGTGGCAACACTAAACGCAGTCCATTCTCTTCTTTCCCCCTCTTCTTAATCTGGTTGAACTTAAACATAGAAGAGAATACCCCGCTCCTCGAGGAAAGATCTGCTATAATGAGGAATTAGAGTTACCTTATTGAGGGAGACTGTTTCTTTATCATTTATGAGGTGGGGAGCTACACATCACTTACACAGTACAAGGAAAGATACATGGTCATTAGAGTTTACGTATGTAGACTTGTTCTGATCTGGATTATTGAGGAGCCTTGGTTATAAAATAGTGGAACTTAAAGGCTGTTGAGTCTTAAACCTAGATCCCAATAAGGTTCCGACAAACTAATAATCCAATGGTCTAAATGAGCTCCATACTTCAATTTAATGAAGACAAGTTTAATAATCAACCTTGATTCTCCTTCTTTTTCTTTTCTTTTATTTTTCACTTCTTTTTCAAATAAGTGTTTGCTAAGGGACTAGCAAATATAAAGTATAGGGGCATGATGAATCCCTGATTCTCACTCTTTGTTCTTTTATTTAGCTATTTATCTTGGCATAACAACATGTAAATACCTATAAAAACAATAACATAACATTCAGCATGCATCTGTTAATATTACATAATTAGGATGTATTTGTGCAAAAATAAAAGATAAAAGGAAGAAAAGGAAGAGGTTTCTTAGAATAAAAACAGAGTGACCTGAACCCCGAGAGAAGATCAAGCACTGACCTAATCGTAGAATAAAATAAGTAGAGAGAGATAGGGTCTACTTTGTGTTATACATACTACATATGTGCATAAATAATCATTTTTGACAAAATTAAAGTTAATTATTATTTTTACCTCCTTGTATATAGTTTTAATAATAATATAAAAAGAAAATAAAAATCATAAAAACTAAATAAAAATAAAAAAATAAAATCCTCCTCACTTGTACAAAATGCATGTATATATACCGTACCCCTTATTTATTCTAAACATGTAAAAAACTCATAGAAATAAAATAAAAATTATTTTATATTCCTAGCTGTACACTGTTTCCATGTTTAGCTTTTGTTTTATCTTTATAAAATCACACAAAATTAGAAAAACTCCAAAAATCACTAAAAACTTTGAATATTTTGAAAAACACAAAAATATTTTTATTCTGAATTTTTGAGCATTAGGTCTGAATAAAAATTTAAAAGGTGTGATTGTGTGCATAGTTTTCTTACTTGTTTGATTTTACTTATTAATTTAAAAATATTAAAATTTGCAGAATTCAAAATTACTAAAAATATGCATTTTATTGTCTGCTTCCGAGTACTTCAAAGTTTTCTTGTGCTCCTTGAGTTCGATCCTGGTCGCTATATCAGGTTATATAAACAGCGAAGATCGCTGACACAGATTTGAGTGCTTTGATTGTTTTATTTAACTACTTGATTTGAGTGGTTTCTATTTTTCTTGTTGAGCTTTGGCGTTGTGATCTTGGTCGCAATGACCCTTTGTTTTTATTTCCTAACCTGTGTTGCTCGGATGCTCATCATGTCTCCCTTAGGAGGAAGTTCCTAGTGTCCTTGCACTTTGCCATGATCAAGAATCTGGTGGACACCATTCAGGTAGACGAACGGCAACAAAGGTTCTTCAGAGTGATCTTTGGTGGACTACATTATTCAAGGATGTAGAAGATTATGTCAAGTGTTGCACTGACTACCAGAAGATGGGCGGAACCATAGGAATGAGAGACACGATGCCTCTGAAGTTCATTCAGATATCAGACGTCTTCGACTTTTGGGGCATCGACCATACGGGCCCATATCAGAACAGCCAGGGCTATGAATACATTCTGCTTGATGTCGACTATGTGAGTCACTGGGTGGAGGCTATTCCCACCCGAACCGCTGACAGTCGGACTGTCTGTCGATTCTTAAGAGATCACATCATCGCACGGTTCAGGATTCCCAAAATTCTAATATCAGATGGCGGTAGCCCTTTCATAAACAGAAAGGCGACGAAGCTGACTCAGGAATTATATATTGAACATCGTGTGGCTTCACCATATCACCCACAGTCCAATGGCTTAGATAAATGGTCAAACAAGGGGATACATATAATTCTACAGAAGTTTGTGTGTCCAAATCGCAAGAACTGGTCTCAACTGTTGGATTCAGTTCTTTGGGCTTACAGAACCACGTACAAGTCACCCTTAGGAATGTCCCCCTACCACCTTGTGTATGACAGGCCATGTCATCTGCCTATTGAGCTGATTCACAAATCTTTATGGGCTATCAACATCAGTAATTTGGATTCTGAGAAAGCCGGGAAGAATTGAAAAGTGGATCTGAATAGATTATTGGAATTCAGAGACTATATATACGACAACAGCCTGACATACAAGGAGAAGGTTAAGAAGTGCCATGACAAGCATATCCATCGCAAATACTTCGAGCCGGGTTAGAAGGTGTGGTTATTTGATGTGAAATTAAGATCTTTCCAGGTAAACTGAAGAGCAAATGGACTGGGCCGTTTATAGTGAGACATGTGCGTGACAATGAAAACGTAATGATATCTAGTTTGTCACCTAACGCACAACCATTTGTAGTCAATGGATATCTTTCTGAAGCCTTATCTTGAACATGATATATTTATGTCTGTCGTTTACTCCATTCAAGTAATCTATGAGGATGAGCTGAATACTTAAGTAGCGGAAATTGAAGACAAAGCAAATCAAAACATTTTTGAATGACTTTTCTCTTTTCTTATTTTCTTCTTTTCATTCTTTCCTCTCTTACTCTATCGACAAGGTGTTATCCCCTTCATCACTTCTACACTTAGGATGCACTTTATCTTAAGTATAGTGGGGATGTGCATCCTGAGTTGTTCATATTTATTCTTTTATCTTCTGATCTCTTTTCTTCTTTTCTTTTTCTATCTTCTTTTTCTACCAAAAAGGTGTTGCCCCTTTTTGTCATTCTTCTGTATTTAGGATGTGCTTTGTCCTAAGTATCGGGGGGGGGGGGGGGGTGCACCCCGATTTCTATCATTCTTAGATCCTCTCCATTGTCTCCTCTTCTTGGTTATACTTAGGTATACCTTACCCTAAGTATAGGGGGAGACAGTCTGAGTACAATCTGTCATTCCCACCATTGACCCTCCATGCTTTGTGTACAATCTACTATACTTAGGATTATTTGATCCTAAGTATGGGGGACTGTCAACTTCTCATTCATCATTTCTTCGTTCATTTATTCTTTAGACTGTCCTATACTCAGTACGAGTTATGTCTTCTCTTTTCTTTTTGATCTATGAGGACATAGCTCAATCTAAGTACAGGGGTTGCAAAAATATTTTGATAATCTATATATACTGCTTGAAAAACATTTGCAAAATGATATTCAAATTTATTTACATGTTTGTAAAAAATGTTTGTAAAAATTATTTTGGACTATAATTTTCAAAATTTGTTTGAAAAACCTTTTTCATTAAGTTTGAGGAATATAAACATCACACTAAAATTCTTTATTAAACTGTATATATTTATCTTTAAAAGTGATCACTTACCTCTTATAAAACCTAAATTCTTGTAAATATAAGATGCATCTCCTTATAAATATTTGTACCTATTTTCATCCAAAATCTGTTGTTTTCAAAGTCATAAAAATATTTGCAAAATAAAAAATACCAAAAAAATTGCAAAATCTTCTTGAAAAATACAAAAATTCATATGCATCATCCTTTTAAAAAATTCATAAAAAGTTCAAAATCTTTGAAAATTGGATGACAAAAATATTTTCTTCATAGCATTTGCATAGCATTTGCATTTTTCGGATTGAGTTTGGTTACTGAACAAATGTAAGTAAAATCCGAAGATTGGAGCTTGGTTGGACCTTAAATCTACCTAATAATAGGAACCTTATAGGAGATGGAATTGAGGAACTTCAGGTCTAGTTGACTTAATTCTTTGAGAATTGGGAGACTTGGTTCAATGGATTCTTGACTGCCTAAGTAGAGTATTTCGGAGCACACACATGGCTCTTGTCGATAATGACCTAACTTGGATACATGCACCTTTCACTTGGCTCAACTCAGTTGGAGTGGTGAGGGAATTGGATTTGTCGGGTTCAGACACACACAAGCGGAAGGGAGGGATGTGCACCCCAACTCGTCTAGTGCCATTGATATCTAAAGACAGGAGATTGTGGGTTGCAATAATGGTTTAAAAGAGGGATAGTCTACTTTCTCAAGAGGAAAAACTTCATATGTAAATGGTGTTGAACATAGTATTTAAAAAAGCAAAAACTCCAAATAAGTGGATAGGCCTGAGTGAAAAATAAAATTACTGCCGGGGTATAAATATGTAAGAAAGTTTGAGCTTCAAAGTCAACTAATGTGAGCCTGCAGCTGGATGAATTGACTAACTGATCTTGCATCCTAGGATAGGTAGCTCCACTGGCTACCGTCCATTCTTCTCTTCACCCCCTCCTATTGAGCTGGTTGTCACTTGAACTTAGAAGGGAATACCCCACTCCTCAAAGAAGGAGCTACCGGATTGGGGAATCACCAGGTTGTCATGCTGGAGAAGTCAGTCTCTTTGTTAATTTAGTTGGGAGGAGCCACTATCACCTACACTGTACCGAGTCGGATTCATAGTCATAAGGGTTTGCGTATGAGTTGAAGTATTCTGACCGGGCTATCAAGGAGACTTGAGCAGAGTTTTGGGATTCTCGAAGGCTGTTAGATTTCAAATCTGATTCCCATTAAAGTTCTGCCCACACTAAAATTTCGAAGGTCCGACTTAAGCTCCAAACTTTGATTTGTGAAGACAAGTTTGATAATTAAACATTAATCCAATTTCTTTCTTTTTCAATTCTTTATTTTTCCTTTTTGGCACTTATTGCATAAGTGTTTGCTAGGGACTAGCAAAGGCAAGTATAGGGGGTGATGACTCTCCATTTCATCACCTATATTCTATCATTTTGGCCTTAAAAACCCTAGCAAATGCGTGTAAATACCTTAATTCATGCATTTTAACATTCATGCATTATTGTGTAAATAGTGTATAAAATATAGTTTTCAATGTCAAAATCATAGAATTAAGAAAAGAAAATAAAAATAATAAAACATTTTAGATATTTTATGACGCTAAACTCAGAGACCTAGGCATCTCGATGACTAGGTCGATAAGAAATAAAGTAGGGGGAGATAAGGGCCATAATCCAATTAAAATCCCTTTTTATTATTCATTTTCCTTCATTTTTGGGACTTAATTTTAGTTCCCTTTTTATACTTCAAATAAAGAAACTTTGTATATGAAAGTTATAGATAATAAAATATAGAAAAATACAAAATTGATTTCATACAAAAATAGTGTACAGATAAAAAGTTACGGTCAAAATAAATTTCCAAAATCCCAACTTCCCAAACCCATATCTCTCAAATAAAAACTCAAAATATATCAAAATCACCTTTAATGGTATATAACTTTTAATAATCGATTTAATGAAGGCGGTTTCTTACTTTTTGGAGTGACGATGTGAAAGTTAGGTTTTGGACCCCTATTGTATAGTTACATCGATGAAAATATTCATTTTATTTATTAATAATTATTTTTATAATTTTATAATTTTTATTTTTGTAAATATTATTTATAATATATGTGCATATTTAAACTAAAGTAAAAATAAAAAGAAAACATTAAAAATAAAATACTTGAATCAAATACATAGGTAAAATACCTATATCTATACATATATAGATAATACATCTATTTATTTATGTGTATATAATATATCAGAAAAATAACATAAAAATATATTTAAGTGCATAAAATTAAGTTATAAATATATAAAATAATAAACTAAATTAATAAAATCAAAATTATATAATAAAAATAAAATACTTAAATACATAGATAAATATACCTATATATGGCCCTCAAAAGTAATTTGTAATTATAGACCTTAAAAAAATAAATAAAAATCATAACAAAATAATTCAGAAAAAATAAAGATTTTTTAATTTATAACCTAAAATTAATAAAATCGATTACTATTTTTAATCGATTTTTGAAATATTTTTTCAAGGGCTTTTTCCTGGTTGGTCCACGTGGACCAACCATGAGCGTCGGAGAGTTGACCGATGATCAACTCTCTGACCAACCTTTGCTGCTTGTCAGAACCTTGGTTTTCACCCCTCTTTTCGATTTTTTCGCAGCTGACCTTTTCACCATTTCGCTTCGCTAATCGCTCTTCCAACTTCAAATCCAAAACCTAGGTCATCAAAGATCCTCCTGGTGACAGCAAGAGTCGATCCCAACCTCCAGGCATCTGCGTGGGTGTCGAATCGAGCCGGTCCACCTTCTCTGCCGGAGCGCCGCCGACGAGAGTCTCTTCCCGGTTCTCCAGCCGGTGAGGGTTTTTTTTCTTTCCTTGTTAGCATAGATTTACTCATAGGTTCACCTATCTTATCTTTTAATTAAGGATCCTAGCTATAAATCGTATCTTTGATATTCACGAGAGCTTGCTCTGGTGAACCTCGTTCTCCGTGCTCTGCCTGTGTCCGCCACACCTGACGCCCCATAACTCCTCCCTGATGCTTCTCCATGCCCCAGGCACCCCCATCCACCTCGTTGTTGCAAAGAACGAGATACTCGCTCTCCCTCCCCTGCCATTCACTAGAGATCCATTCCCGCGCCATCTGTCACTCCATTCCACTAAATAAGGACTCCTAGGACCCTCGATTTTCTAACGTGACTTTTATTTGCAGGACCTGGAGCCCAAAGGACCCCCAAGGGGGTGATTTTGCTGAAAACCTGGTACCTGGAGTCAGCCACGTCCCTTGATCGTGCAACGGTGCGTCAGAACTCATCAGGCCATTTTGGTGCCGCTTTTCGATCGAGGACTTCCCCAAGCGTGATTGGAGACCTTCTGCAACCAAGGGGGTGACCAGAGATGCGCTTCATCAGTGATCGGAGCTCGGACACGGCCAGGTTCATTCCTGTTCTTTTAGGGGAGGTCCTAAACATCCGACCAGTTTATGAGAACCCGACCCTCGATGACCTCGCTCACTTGCTATCTGATTAGCATGCCTCCTTCATGCAAGAAATGGACGAGTTCCAACTGGAGATGAGGGAGATAATAAAGGGCAAGGCTGCCATACCCGCTCAGATCGAATCAATACGAACAATCTGAAGAGGAAATCTGAGCAGGTACAATTTACAGAGACCACCACTCCTAGTGATATTTTGGATTATACTTCTTCTTCTTCTTCTATATTTGATTTTGATTTTATGACACTTAGGAGGGTAGGAAGCCAGCCGACGATGACTCATGTGAACGACATCTTGACATAGATTCCAAGGCATTGGATGAGGATGGGAGTGGTACTATTGCCGCTCACCATGATGATGACGGTGGTGCTGAAGCCACGAAGGATGTTGATCCAGATGATGGTACTGAGGCTGTCGTATTCCTAGTTGCAGATGGTGGTGCAGATGCCATCAAGATTCCATGTGCCAGGCCAGAGTGCGATACTGATGCCGCAAGTTCAGATGTTGTCGGTGGTACTGATGCCACAAAGTTTCCTTCTGCTGCGTTGACTCACTTTGTACCTGAGGATTCTTATAGAAAAATACAAAAAATGGAAAAATAACAAAAATAAAAAATATGAATAAAGGAAAGGTTTCTGTATTTCCCGCGGTCTATCTGCTATGCATGATGATCTTTGCATGGATTCTAGCATATTGCATGCACAAGAACCAATGCCTGACCCTCATCTTTCTGGAGAGGGTCCTCCCATCCCCTTCCCTCAAGCACTCTGCTTAGGAAAGGGATCAAAAAAATAAAATCCTAAAAAGAAGAACCAGATAGTTTTCAACAAGTAGATAATAGATAGATTCTAGATACAACTGACTCTTTAGGAGGCACTTGAGCACATCCCTCTTTTCTAGAAGAACTTGAGAGAGAAGACCACCATCCACATGAAGAAGAGGAACCATAATGTAGAGATCCATGTGCTCACTCGTGCCAACTGCTTTGCTATTCAGAATCGATTCTCAGCCAAAAGACCAGATGTAGGAGCTCCTTATATAAGATGCCATACTCAAGAGCAGCAGTTCGATTGTACTCTATTAAACACCGGTTCTTTGATTAGCCTCCTTTCGGCTGCCTTACTCGACTGATTCGAGTTTGTCCCTCTTAGACAGATCAGGAAAGTCCATCAGTTTGTTGATAGATCTGTTAAGATCCCGAAGGGTTACTAAAGAGTGTTGTTGTCACAATTCAGGGCCTGAAAATCCATATGGACTTTCTTATACTAGACATGGAGATACATGAATCAGTGATTGATAACCCCATCATCTTAGGACGACCTTTCTTGGCCATAGCCAAGGAAGTGTCCGATCTAGCGGGAAGGTATACTTTCACGTCGAGGGTGAAAGTGTACAAATAGAGATGATTGAGGAGACTATAGCCAGAGATTCAGCTTGCTCAAAGCAGACTACCGACTCAGAGTAAATTACATAAGTAGAGCTAAACGTCCACTAGGAGTGTGATTTTGTGATTACAGATGATGAAGCAGTTTTGGCGGATCCATCATCATGAGCTCTTGTCACACCTTCAGACACTACAGAGTTACAGTTGATGGCTAATGAGAGTTCGGAGAGCACACTCATGGCACAGGTCACCTTAGAGGCAGATGATTGCGATCGAGGTAGCGAAACAGATTTTATTTCATGTGGTTCTGATTCAGATCCCTCGGATTAGACATTGATTTTGATTGGCAGGACTTTGATGACTACTTACCATGTCTAGTGTCCAAAGAGCCCACATGTGTGACGGAGATGAGCCAGTATCATTGACCGATATACTAGAAGGACCGTCTTCGTCGGATTCGCAGATTCGGCGAGAGTTCTCACACGTAGATTTGGTAGCCTTCACGTAGACGTTTCAGAGGCCATATTTGCCAGATCCTACTTATCATTAATTGAAGACCTTGTCACAGAGCATGAAGTATAGGTTCCTTGCGGGTGAGCCTGAGATGTTCCAAGTCATTATCCCAGCAGATTTGACTGAAGACCAAGAATCTCGTTTGATGGAGGTTCTTGAAAGAAATCACAAGGCAATAGTATGGCGTGTAGCTGATCTTCAAGGGATAAGTCCGGCCCTATGCTCCCACCACATCTATCTTGAAGAGGACGCCAAGCCATCACGTTTGTTCCAGCTAAGGATGAACCTGAATCTTCAAGATATGGTCTTGAAGGAAATATCTAAGTGGTGGTGCACCGATTTTATTTACCCCATTTCTGACTCCAGATGGGTTAGTCCATTGCATGTGGTACCCAAGAATACGGGTATCACCACAGTTGTGAGCGAGTCTGGAGAGGAGATAGCAACTCGAGTACCCACTTCTTGGAGGGTTTGTGTGGACTACAGACGATTGAATCAGGCAACCAAGAAGGATCATTTTCCGCTACAATCAAATTATCGAGAGGTTAGATGTGAAGAGTCACTACTATTTTCTTGACGGGTATTCGGGGTACAAACAGATGGGTATAGTGCCCGAAGACCAGGAGAAAATGACGTTCACATGCCCATTAGGAACGTATGCTTTAGACGGATGCCCTTTGGTTTATGTAATGCCTCGGCTACATTTCAAAGGTGCATGATTTCCATCTTCTCGGACATGGTGGGCGAATATTTAAAGGTCTTCATGGATGAATTTTCGGTCTATGGAGATGGGTTAGATGCTTATCTTGACTGCCTAGATCGAGTACTTCAACGTTGCATAGAGGTCAACCTTGTTCTATCTTGGGAGAATTGTCATTTCATGATGACTAAGGGGACGATCCTTGGTCACATCACCTCCAACTAGGGCATGGAGGTCGATCCGACCAAGGTAAATATCATCAAGAAACTCAATCCACCATCCGATTTACGATATTTGTAGTCTTTTTTGGGGTATGTCGGTTTTTACCGATGGTTTATATAGGACTTTAGTCATATTGCCCAACTGCTTACTGATCTGCTAACGAAAGACACTGAGTTCATTATAGATGATAAGTATCTTACGACATTTGAGACTCAAGGGATTAGTTGTGCAGGCTCCTGTCCTTTAGCCACCTGATTGGTCTCTCCCATTCGAGATCATGTCGGATGCCTCTCATTCTGCCATAGGGGATGTTCTTGGACAAAGGAGGGATGGATTGCCTTTTTCCATTAACTACACTAGCCGGACTTTGGATGCCTCTCAACAGAACTACACTGTGATAGAGAAGGAGATGCTATCTATAGTTTTCGCTCTGGATAGGTTTTGATCTTACATTCTTGGATCTAGAGTGACTATGTACACAGATCACTCCGTCATTTGATATCTCATGGAAAAGAAGGAGGCCGAAGCTAGATTGACCAGATGGATCCTTCTACTATAGGTGTTTGATATAGAGATTAAGGATAAACCTGGAGTCAATAATGTTGTGTCAGATCATCTCTCCCATTAGTGCATCTTGAGGATTCAAAGCAGATCACACCTATCGCAGAGACCTTCCTAGACGAGGCCATTCTTGTTATCACCTCTCTTCCATGGTATGATTACATTGTGAACTATCTAGTTGCCAAGAAGGATCCACATGGTTGGCCCAGATAACGACATGAGACCTTCCTTGCGAAGGCCAAGTCGTACCATTGGGAGAATCCCATCCTTTACCATGAAGGGGATAGTGTCTGGCATCGATGTATTCCTCAGGAGCACCACAATGTCCTCACCTACTTCCTCAAGCTTGAGGAAGGAGGACATCACTCTAGGAGACAAACACCAAAGAAAATTCTCCAATCCAACCTTTGGTGGCCTACGCTCTTCAAGGATTCACATGAATTCATGAAGAGTTCACTTACTGTCAGAGGATGGGCACTTGTCGACAGCGTGATATGATGCTGATGCAGCCCATTCACTTTTGTAAGGTTTTTGACACATGGTGCATCGATTTCATGGGTCCATTCCTTAAAAGTCTGGGGTTTGAGTACATTCTGCTTGCTGTGGATTATGTTAGTCATTCAATTGAAGCCATCCCCGCCCGAGCTGCAGATGTTAAGACTGTTTGCAAATTTTTGAGGAAAAATATCATTTCAAGGTTTGGGGTATCTAGAGTCTTGTTTTCTAATGGGGGGACTCATTTTATCATTGATAAGGTAACCCTTGCTAATGAGTTCAACATTGAACATCTAGTTGCCACTCCATATCATCCTCAGACTAATGGTCTTACTGAAGTTTCGAATAGGGAGATCAAGACTATTTTGCAGAAGGTTGTCTACCCGGACCGAAAGGATTGGTCACAGCTTTTGGACTCAGTCTTGTGAGCCTATAGGACTAACTTCAAGACACCTTTGGGCACATCTCGCTTTCGGCTCGTTTATGGCAAGCCATGACACTTACCAGTGGAGATCAAGCACAAGCCACTTTGGGCAGTTACAGAGCTACTATTGGATCCCATGAGTGTCAGAGATCAATGGAAAGTAGAATTGGAAGCCATGGAGGAGTTGAGAGACACAAGCTTCTCAAGTAGCCTACAGTATAAGGATAGAGTAAAGATATGGCATGATTCTCACATCAGCCATAAACAGTTTGAGCTGAACCAAAGAGTATGTCTATTTGATGCAAGATTGAGATTATTTCCAGGGAAATTATAAAGCAAATGCAAGGGATCATACTTGTTCAGAAAAGTGCATGACAACAGAAGCATTGATATATCTGAGTTGTCATCTGATTCCACCTTTCGAGTTAACGGTCAGCGCCTGAAGCCATATCTTGATCATGATCCGCTGATCGTTGACATTGCTCCTATTCATTTTGTATGAGATGTGATCTTTGACTCACATCATTTGCATCTTATACCTGATTATTACTTCTTCTCCGTAGCTATATAGATCCATATGGTCCATATCATTCATTCTTTTTGTCTGATACTCCATCTTCGACTTATGATTGTGTTATACTTAGGGGACACTTTGCCCTAAGTATAGGGGTGGTACCTGACATGTAATTATTCATTTGATTTAATTACCTCTATTCTGCTACCTAATATACTTAGAGATATTTTACCCTAAGTATAGAGGAGGTAATACCTGTACATCCTTTTCTTCGGTTTTCCCCTTCTGTACAATTTTCTATACTTAGGATTATTTGATCCTAAGTATAAGGGGATCACCGGCCCCAATTCCTTAGATTCATTATATTCTTTCATTTGTCACTATCGTATAGCATTCTTTTCACTTCCCCATACTAAGCAAGAGTTATGTCTTCTTTCATCGCTCTTTGATCACTCTGAGGACATCATTCGAGCTAAGTATGGGGGGGTTGTATATAATGTATGTATACTTTAGCCATAACTCGTACTTTGTATGTGTATTTATAATGTCTAAAAATCACAAAATATTTAAATTTTTAATATGTCTCTTACATAAATGTTTGTAAAAGCCTTTTGTAAAAATTATTTTTGCATAAAAATTTGCAAAAATGTTTTTTTATTGAAAATTTATTGTAAATATTTGCATATAAAAATTATAAATATAGTACAAAATATTTGGAAAAATATTTGAAAATAGATACATGCACAAAAAATTGTTTGTAAATGTTTGTAAAAATATTTTACAAATCTTTTTCCTTCTTTCTTGCATTCAAAAATTTCCATAAAAATTTACATATTTTTTAAAATTTTCACAAAAAGAGTTTTGTATATACCTGCTTTCTTCAAAATCTTGGTTGACATTTAAACCAGTATAGAATTAAATTGAAAAATGGAGGTTGGTTAAGACCTTAATCCACTTAACCTCAGAGTAACCTTATAGAATTTGGGGTTAAGACTTTTCACGTCCTTAGTGTATTATTTCTTTGAGTCGACTAGGCTATGTTCACATGTCATCTTGATGAGCCTATGTAGAACAATTAAAAACGTACACATAGCTCAACACGGATGAGGTAGTGAGGAGGCATAATCCTTTGGCTTGGGGTAGCATACGAGGGGAGTACTATGAGACGGAACCTCTCATCTTCCTCTAGGGAGGTATGTGCGCCTCAATCCGGTCTAGTGGCATTGAGGTCTAAAGATAGGAGTCTGTAGGTTGCAATAATGCTGCAAAAGAGGGATAGTCTAGTTGCTCAAGAAGAAAAACTCCTTATGTATATTCTGCATCATGTAGATATGTTGTACATATGCACATAAAAAAATGCAAAATTTGAAAAACTCCAAAAAAAGAGGGACATGCCTGATTGAAAATAAAATGCCCGCCAGAGTGTATATAGTGAATAAGCAAAGCTTATGTATTCCACCTTCTCATCTCATGGAAGCTTGCAGCTGGACACTTAGCTACACTTGTTAATCTCCAGGGGATACATGGGTACACTGGTCACGATCCGTTTTCTTCTTTCTCCCCTCTTCTTGATCTGGTTGCACTTGAACTTAGAAGGGGATACCCTACTCCTTGAGGTAAGAGCTACTAGAATGGGGGATTAGAGTTACCTTCTTGAGGGAGGTTATTTCTTTGCCATTTCTGAGGTGGGGAGCTACATATCACTTACAGAGTACAAGGAAAGATTAATATTCATTAGAATTTGCATATGTAGACTAGTTCTGACCTAGTTATTAAGGAGTCCTGACCATAGAACTGTGGAACTTGGAGGTTGTTGAGTCTAAAACCTATTTCTTAATAAGGTTCTGCCAAACTAATAATCCAAAGGTCTGACTGATCTCCGTACTCCAATTTAATGGAGGTAAGTTTAATATTCAACTTTGGTTTTTTTCTTTTTTATCACCTCTTCTTCTTCAATTAAGTGTTTGATAAGGGACTAGCAAAGGTAAAGTATAGGGGGATGATGAATCTACAATTCTCATTCTTTATTCTTTCATTGTAGCTCTATATTTTAGCAAAATCATCTATAAATACCTGTAAATATATTAAAATAACATTATGCATGTCATATTTAATAATGCATAATTAACACTTATTTCTCAAAAATAAAAGAATAAAGAGAAAAGAAAAAGAATGATTTATTTAGAATAAATACATTGTGACCGAAAATCCCAAAAGATGGTCAAGACTTGACTTAATTGCAAAAGAATAAGTAGAGAGAGATGATGGTACACTGTATATTGTACATACCACCTATACTTGTGCAAATAATTATTTATATTTATTTTGACAAAATAAAAATATCTTATTTTTTATAAAATACTTGTATATAGCGATAATAATAATATAAAAATAAAATAAAATTCAGGAAACATAAAATAAAATCCTCAATTCATTGTACGAAAACCACGTATATATAATACAATACCCATTTCTTTTACAACCTTAATTAATTTATAAAAATCAATAAAAACTATTTTGTATTCCTCAAATTTTTTGTAAATAAATAAAATATAAAATAAAAAGTATTTTTGTAAAAATAATAAAATAATAATACTTGTACATAATACATATAATATACCTATATATAACACAATATACTTTATACCCTATTTTTTTTTCATAAAAATAATTAAAAATAATAGGAAAATAGTTTATAAAATAATAAACATTTTTTAATTTATACTTCTTTTCTTAAAATAATTTACTATTTTATATTTAGTATTATCTCATTTTCGTACATTATGCATTATGATTGGTCCACATAGGATCGTTGACCCTGGTAAAACTCCTCCCCGGCGGGGTCGACTCGACTCTAGCTCGCCTGAGCATTTTCTCGGATTTTTCCCAATCAACCCCGACCTCCTTTGGCCTCAATTCCACCGCTGGCATACATTGCTAGGATCCGCAATCCTCGCAGATCCCTAGGCACAGTCGGATCAGGTAAGAGTTTCATATCCCTCATCGATCCTTCTAGATCCTCTAGCACGCCTATATAAACTCTCTTCTGCTTCCAGCGCACATCAGCTCGTTCCTTGCCACCCGTTTACACCTAGCTACCTCCAGTTGAGTGACAACTACCTGGAGCAACCTTCGGAGCTCGGATTAGTGCTGAATCAACGGCTCTCAAGCCACATGCCAGACCTCCGTCGCGTGAAGCATCCGTAGTTTGTCGCAACACAGTTGAGGCCATTACCTCACCAACCACATCACCCGGAGCTCCTAAGCTCATAAGTATCTTCAGGTATCCATCATATCACCCATTTCAACATTCACTTTGATTTCACCCTCCATCGTCGCTGCGGCTCACCTGCTCTGGTTAGTCGGTCGGAACACTACATCAACCATTTCCCCCCACGAATCGATTCATGAATCATCGTCCATCTCCTCGCGTAACCTCACCCCCTTGGACTCGGTCTTTAGGCTAGGATTAAGGCTTGACTTCCCTCCTCCACGATCATCGGAAGTCGCCCCTCATACACCACTGCTTCCCTTCCTTATATCGCAAAATAACCATCGCTGAAGCTTGGTCTTCGAGCCAGGAATACACCTGCAACTTTGAGACGTGCGGGGAAGACCATTTAGAGCCCCAACTGCTCAGGCAGAGTAGCTACAGGCGGAGGACCACTATCCCATTCATCCTACCGATCATCCCCTCATTTGAGCCGCCCACTCAATGCGGAGAGCTCCCACGACTATGCTCGACTCCTCAGTAGCTTCATTGGAGCCGTGGATCATCCTCCACGCTCAGGCAAAGTTTGCCAGATGCTAGTTCTTCCAGCCACCTTTTTCTGTCGTTCGATCTGGAGTTTTATCCTATACTTGATCCGAGCCTTCTATTAGCATCTTATCGTGACACGCGGATCATTTTTGGGCCGCTCATATGAGTCGCCCGACAAGCAGCCTTGCAGACCGTTAGATCATGTCTGACGCAACAGATCTGACCGCACGTCCTCGACCATCTCTAAGCTGTCAGATTCTTTTGCATAAGATAATCAAAACCTTCAGAGCCCCCATGTGTGCATCACGTGCCCTCGAGGTATATTTCTTTGTTATTTTTGCATGTTTTCTTATTTTTGCTTTAGTCTAGTAAATAAAATGTGTAGTTAAACACATTTGCAATTTGGATCCTCTTATTTTTATATTTGCATTTCAATCCAATCGAGTGTGAGCCACGTGTGTTCCCACGTGTTCTATTGGGATATTTGCAACTTATGTCCTGAATCTTTTATCTATTACAAAATGAATGTCAAGTTTCAAATATTTGCATTTATGCCCCTGACTTCATGGATCACGTGACACATGTGCTTTGTGAATCTGTTATTTGCTTGGCCTTGGAAAGTGAAATATTTTCATTTGGGTCCTTGTAAACTGTTTTTAGTTTCTTGTATTTTATTAGGTGAAATAAATAGTAAATTAGACCTAAAAATTCTACAAAAATACTTGTTAGCTCCTACTTGCTTGTTATTTACGTGGTAATTTTGGTTTGTACTGTCTGTCATTTTTATCACTATTTGATTTTTAGATATTCACAAAGAAATCGGAAAAATCCATAAAAATTACCAAAACAATATAAGACCTAAAAAACCCAAAAATATTTTTTATTACAATTTTCTGAAGTTTTTTGGCAATTTTGAAAAATATAAAAAGACCTTGATGTGTGTGTCTTTTATCTTTTGTGCTTGTTTATATTTTATTAAAAACTAAAATTTGAAAACTTAAAAGCCGCCAAAATATTTTTTTCCCGAAATCTGACTATTTAGTTTTTCAATAGTGATCCTTGTGTTAGACCCTGGTCGCTATACCATGTAAACAAAATAGTGAAGCCGCTTACATTGATTGATTGATTTTATGAGTGGTTGATTTTTATCGTTGATTGTGTTGATTAATTTGGGTCACAATGACATTCGATTAATTTCATACTTTACCTGAGTTGTTCGACTGATCATCAACCTAATAACGATTATTTTAAGTCTCAAGGCCAAACAATAACATGCAATAAAAAATTCAGTGGCCAAAGTACAAAAATCCAAGCTAGAACGAGCATTTCACGTGAGTTTAGGCATACACGGGCATAAATGTAATTCAAAAAGGTAAATCTATTTCATTAACACATAAAACATCATGGTGAAAAAGAAAAATACCCAAATAAAACAAGTAAACATGCTCGTAAGTGCGGTTCGACAAGACTAAGTTGCAATTATGAAAACACATGAGGTCCTTACTACAAATGTTCAAAACTAACTTTTACAATTATTATATATAATGATATAAAAGGAATGGCATGGTAGAAAGCAAACAGGCACGTGGGGCGTGCGTGAGGCTCTAACTATTCTGATGAAGCATAGGAAAGATCTGACGGTGCAAGGACATGGCACTAGCAAACAACTCTAATGGTATGCTGCTGTAGATCAGACGGTCAGGTGAAAAGTGTGACATGTGTGTCTGATGCACTGGTGGAAAAGATCTGGCAGCTCTGAAAAGGGCTGGAATGGGTGGTACGGATCTAATCTGGTGTATGCGACTCCATCCGACGGATATGAGGGGCGCTGGACCAACAACAAGAAGGGGTCGCTGGTTGAACTTCGATCGTAAATCTATGGCAATGCTTTGGTATGATCAACCAATAAAGAGGTCCAACAACTTGCTAGAGTGGATCCGTGTCGGGTAGAGGGCTTCGATGACATGGGATGCAGCTCGAGGAAGATCTAGAGAAGAAGACACCTGGAGCTACTCTGCCAGCTCAATTGAGGGTGGAAATGGTACTCCTTTGCGTACCTGGACCTGTACGGATATTCACAACTTAGGGACGAATCTTCGGCCTGGGTTATTGTCTAAAACAACGAAGGAAGCAATACAGATGGGTGTTTAACCTCTAGCGATGGTGGAGCAGGGAGGTCGGAGCCTAATCTCGCTCCTATGAGCGAGGATTAGGATGATGAGGGCACGATACGAGATGGAGGGCGATACAATGTAGATATCAGAGTGGATGGATGTGGGAGATGAGCCTCTAACATGTTTGTCGAAGTTAGAAAGGTGGACTGCGACATATTGATGAAATCAAAAAAAGAACTGTGAAATGGGAAAGATAGAAGGTACTTGATGCTATGGAAATGGAAGGCGGAGAACATGGGAGTGACGGAGGGATAATGGCCACGATTTCACAGCGGGAGGTGGAAGAGGCTTGACTCAGTGGAGACGTCCAACCACGTAATTGGTCTGACTTAACCAGCATAACTCTAGTGCCCATCGAACTCCGACGATGACCCTATCATTGGCTACAAGATCAGGTGGAGGAAAAATGTGGTGAGTAGAAAACTATGATGCGACAGAAGGGAATGAAATGATTTATAGGGTTCCCCAGGTGTCTGGAAGAATCGGGAATCTTCACGTAAATTGAGGGGAATTCAGACCCTCTTAGATATCCATGAAGGTCGTGGATCTTCCAGGAGCAACGAGGTTCGCAATCCGAGGTAAATGGTAATGGGACTCTATCTAGAAAAATAGAAGAAATCGGGACGACGAAGTTCGCCCAGTTCGGACCTGGGAGGGGGAATGGTTAACCTGGGTCAATGAACCCGTGTTGACCAATAAGAAAATTCAGATTTCAAAAATAAAAGAAAAATCAAATGAAAATAGAAAATGAATATTAAAAAAGGAACCAAATTAAGAATTTTTATTTATTTTATAAATTGTTTTTTGTGATTTATAATAATTTTAACAATATATTCAAAACTATATACGATTTACATTAACATGTACAACTATAATATACTTATATATTATATACATATTTTTAATTTTATTAATTTTTACAAATATACATAGTATTTTATATTGTATTTATTTACACAATAAATAAAGTATTTTAATTAAATGTTAATTTATTTTTTGAATTAATTTAATAGGTTAAATAAATAAATATAATGACAATGTAGATAAATGATATATATGTACAATAATTAGATTATTTTAATTTTTATTTGTTTTAAATTTTATTATTTTTGTTTGCATTTTATATAAAATAAATACAATATGTACAAATATTTTTTAAAAATAATATGTGCAAAATTTTAAAAAATAAATATCAATAAATATATATATATAAGTATAAATATAGTACACTATACAAACAACCCTCCCAAAAAGTCGAATTTCAAACCGTAACTCTAAAAATTATGAAACCATCTTTATTTTAAAGCTAATTTTAGTTAAAATACAATGAAATTGAGTTTGGTTCAATTTGGGTTTATAAGGAGAAGGCATTGATCATTTTATTCTTGTTTTACAGCTTTTTCTGAGTGTTGTACCTTTTATTCTATACACAACTTATTTATGCAATTTTTTTTATTGTTTACATAAAATTTTATGCAAGTTTTATTAAGGGAATAATTTAATTTGAGGATGTTTTGTTGAGAAATAAAATAATACAAGATATATACAATATACATATTTACAAAAATGCACATGAATTATACAAAATACGTGATGAACAATGTATACAAGGTATTTTTGGGTTTTCTGGATGTTTATAAATTAAGAACCCTATCTCCCCGTACTTTATTCCTTGTCCACCATTCCAATGCCTGGCCTAGTCTCGGGGTTCGGGTCAGTCTGTACTTATTACATAATTATAGCCTTCTTTTATTTCTTTCCTTTTTCTTTTCTTCTTTATTCATTTATTTTGAATAAATAAATGCTAATTACACAACATTAACCGATGCATGCACGATGGTACTTTATTGGATTTAATATATATTTACAAGTATTTTGCATAGGGATTTCTACTAAAATACAAGAATGAAGGATGTGAATCATGGTTCATCTGTGACCATGTCTCCATCAAGAAGCATGCCTTTTTTGGAAGCTCAAAAATTTTGGAATTTTTGTTATAGGCTTCTTTTTGGATATTTCTTCATTTGGCATTGCTCTGCATTGTTGTTTTGCCCTGACGGATATAGATTCTTTTGTTCCGTCCATGTTTTGGGGTCTTGGAAAAATTGTGCTAGCAGACCATTCCTCATCCGATGCTTTATTTCAATCCATTCTTGAATCAATAGATGTCCATGCTACCAAAAGAATAGAGGGTTGAAGTACCTATTTTGGAAGTCCCTAAGAATGGTTCCTAAGCTACCCTTGACGAAGCGGCCTAGTATCGTCTCGACTTAGACTCCAAGATGTTTTAACAATCCATTTGGTTGTGCTAAGTGTTAAGTGTAAGGTCTCAAGTCAAGCCATTGTCTTAAGAGTCGTACCGATGACATGAAAGGTTCTAGTTAGGCACATTGAATCGACTCATGAACACAGTCTCATAGAACCTAAAGAATTAAGTCAAAGCGATCTGATGCATCTCAATTCCAGTTCTTAATAGGTTCCTTTGAAACAAAGTGGATTAAGGCTTGACCAAGATCCAATGTTCAGACTTTATTTAGACTTGTTCAATTGTCTACAACATTCCGAAAAATGCATACGCATTTCAGAAAAATCTTTTTATAAAACAATTTTGTGATTTTGAACTTTTTATGGATTTTTGAAAAAGTCTGCAAATTTTTAGGGGCTTTCTGAAAACATTTTGCAATTTTTTATATGTTTTGAAAATTTTAGAGATTTGTGATAAAGGTTAGTGAAAGGTGTACATACACTTATTTACACAGAAGTGAGTGTAGTGATCTGAGCAACATGGTCATAGTCCTCGGATCTCAGTATCATCTATGGTAAAACAAACATATCTGAGCAACATGGTCATAGTCCTCTACATCGCCTGACAAAGATACACTCTCATCAGGGGTGGGTTTATGAGTGGCAGTTGCTGTAGTGATCATTTCAATTAGAATGCTCTCGTTGTTGGAACGAAAGCATATCTCTCCAGATCCATAATTCATAACAGCCTCTACAATAGTGAGAAAAGGCCGACCCAAGATAATTGGAGTGCGCTCCACTGAGGTGGAGGTCTCCATGGGCAATACAACAAAGTCTATAGTGTTGCTCATGCCTTGGATCTGAATGACAATGTTTTCAAGAATACCATTCGACCTCTTTATTAATTTATTAGAACTGACAAATCATCATGGTTTTTTAGAGGCCAAAGATTATTTGTATCGATAAATGAGGAGGGTATCATATTAATCGATGCACCACTATCTAGGAGAGTGTGATCAAAATGATGGTCAGAAATGTCACATCTAGTGAAGGGTGTACCAGAGTCCCTTTTCTTATTGGGCAGACGATGGGTGATAGCATGGGTAGTAGCCTTAGTCAGAAAGTGGCATTTAGTAATGCAATGTCTCTTCTTTCTTTTTGTTGGTACAAGTGACAAGTACATGGCCTGGCAATGTGGGGCACTAATGATATCCTAAATATCAGCCACCACTTTCGGTTCAGATAATATTTTTTTATAAATTTTCTATTTCTTCCCTATTAGGGAAGAAGTCAGAATTAGCTTGTATACAAGGGTGACTAGAAGGTTGTACAAGAACATCCTTGAGAGGTAGGATGGTGGGAACTGTGGTGTGTGTATGTGTGGGCAAATGGGTTGGCATAAGTGACCTACCCTTACAATTTGTCCTGGTTAGGTATCTTCCATTACTATCTTTTTAGCTTTTTATTTCTCATTTTTTGTATTTTGGTGGCTGTAATCTCCCATGGGTGGCCTCTTATGACTCCATTACACCATGAGGTCAAGAGACAATGTGCATCTTACTCCGCTCAGTGAGTGTCTCTATCCTCTTCTGCATTTGATCCACTAACTGGGTCAAATAATCAAGAGTGGGTTCTAAGGGAGGAAAATCAAACAATGCAACAACGGTAGGAGTGATGGTGAAAAATGTGACTGTGGTTGTGGCGGTGGGTAGATAAGACAGACAAGTGATTCCCATCTGAGTGAAGATCGACAAGAATTTGGGAGGGAAAAAGAGGTCAGGAGAAGGCACTAATGGCAAAGCTAGAAGAGACCACTGTGGAGCTTTGGCATCCTGCAAAAGAAACCGCGACTGAAAGCTAATACAAGATCTGACTTCCTGCGTGCGAGTAGGTTCAAGGAGGTACGTGAGTCGGCAAGGTTAACGTCTCGTAGGGTTTGCCTCCCTCAAAAGAGGGGGGGGGGGAGAGAGAGTCTCCCTCGAGATCTCTTCGACTCCTAGGAAACCAGAGAGCTGTTGGCTTAGAATCGCATTTCCTGGTCCCAAGAGTGAAGGAGAGCGATGAACAACTAGAATATAGCAACAACAGACGAACTACCAGAATCTAGTTGGTAGGGAGAAGGGCTGAAACTAGTAATTCAGGCCATCTTAGGAAGTGGAAGACCGCCACTCACCTACTACAAAGCAAGGAAAAAGAATAACCCGCCGCTTTGACGAGGAAGAACTGAAAGAGTAGTGTCTCCGCCGACCTGAATAGGAAAAGGCGGAAGAGAGAAGGGCCTCGATTTGGAGCAGCGTCGTATATAGTTCTATATATTGGGGACTGATGGAAAAAGGTGAAAAAAGCGCGAAAAACCTGTGAGTACGAGTAGTCTCCGTCAACGAAGACGAGGATGAAGGAAGGGCATCGATTAGCCTCACTGCCTTAGATATATACATATATAGTTCGACTCGACTTGGCTCAGTGCCTTAGATATATAGATGGGAACTATGTAGTTTCTTTAGCTAGTCCGTTTTTCATGGTGAGATAGGGAATGAGAAGATGTATCTATTGCTCCTCCTTCCTTACCTTCATTATAGCTTCGGAGCGAACCCTCATGTCTATACATAGATCATGATTGGCTTCCATCAGGATCAAGAAGATTCTTGATAGTGGACTAGACTAGAACCCTAATTATCATGTTTGAGTGGGGAAGCTCGCACCACCCAACTTCAAAAGAAAAGAAGGGGCCCTTCCGTAAAAACCTTTGAGAGGGGAGTCGAGGCCTACCTCAAGCTGTGAAGTCTCTTACAAGAAAGACACCCTTTAGTATATTCACCTTTCACGTATTGGATCTACTACTTCCCATAACTTGAATTAAAGGAGAGATAACATCTTACTTTGCCAAAGAAAAAGAGGGTAGAAAGGACCCCACTGGAAAACCACATCCAGCTCTAAATGGATGAGACCTTGCAACTGAGCCCACCCTAGGGAGCGGAGCTTTTTAGGTTTTGAAAAGTATTCGGATCCAGAATACATATATATATATATATATAGTGGCGAGGGGATGTCAAATTCTGGCTAGTCTCGGAACTTATATGTCGAAACGTAGCTCTGATCTCCCTCATTCTTTCAGAGGAAAATGGAAGTAAACATTAGCGTGCAGTGAATCCTCGAGATTCCTCTCAGGAGAGGAGCATGATTATATAGCCAAAGGTCACACATCCGCGCTCAGTACCAAAACATCGAAGACTTCGGGAGACAGCTTTTTTCGAGAATAGTCCAAGCCTCCTCCATTCCTGCGGAGATACATTTCAACTACTAATTATATAAGAGGACAAAGAGACCTCTGGAGAAGCCGATAGGAGAGGAGGCGGGTGAGAGAGAGTCTGATTTTCCTATGTCAGGTCATGCCAGGCTACCTAGTGGACTCAAGCCAGGTTGCGGATCTTCCTCGTGGAAAGAGAGATGTTAGTCGGTCTTCTTCTCAAAGAGGATGCGAAGGTCAGCGAAGAAGATGTCTACCGCCTATTATATATCACAAAGAGGTTGGTGAAGGTCTTTCCCCTCTTTGTTGTTTTATATATATAGTTTCATAGAATAGAATTCTTGAATGGAAAGGAGATGTAGCCGCTTTGATCCTCCCCACTACCCCATTTCTGCTAGATTGAGAACTGTTTTTGTTCCTGCACGCGCTTTTCTTGAAACTGGGGATCACTTGCTTCTTGCTTGCTGGCTAGAAAACACTTTTTTTCCTGGGGAACTTGCACATCTACTGGCCCTATACTAGACATCCATCCATCCATCCTGCTCTGAAATCCCTAAACTCAGCTGAGGCTAAGCCAGATTGGCGTGAGGGTCCTGACAGCTCAGCCTACGGCTTTCATGGTAGAACTGGAAACTCGTCCATACACCCGGAGTTGGATGTTCGTGACCTCTCACATGCAATCATGTGCTTCTGTTCTCACCACATCATGTTCATCTCTCTTGAAAGATATGCGATCCCTCGATAGATGCGGGTTCCGGGCCGCATGTTGAATTACTGGCTGGTACTGGGTTGTCTTTGAAACTGGCAGCTGACATGCTTGCTTTTTCACATGGATGCACGAGAGAGATTTGAGGCAAGAAAGGAAATGTAGGCGGGGGAAAGACATAGGTTAATCGGTAAATCAATATATAGTTTCTATTCGATAGTATAGTAGATTGATTCTCACTTGCTTCTCTTTCCTGCTAGCTTCACTAACTATTTATTATATTTGGACGAAACGACATGTCAAGATCAAAATTCGAATTGCTTCCTCTTCCTGGTAAGAGATCACTATGTTCGTGCCAGCGGTCCAACAAAGAGGCAAAGTAGATGTGCCGTTTGTACCATGGAGAATGACACGCTTCACCTACTCCCTCCGCGCTCCTGTACAGAGCGAAGAGATGGCGAAAAAGTGCCAAAGAAGCCTAAAGAGACCCCCTTCAACCCCCTCTGGCGATGAGAGTTTGAGGGGAAAGGCAACCATCAGGATTTTGCGCCCTGGAATTCTCAGGTAAATAGCAAGATTCTCCTCTGGGATCCTCCGTATCCAGCGAAGCGAAGTAGCCTTCCATAGGCATCCCTCCACATTGGCGGTAAGTGGAGTGCCACAATCCCATTCATCATTTTTGATCCACATAAATGCAAGGAGGATGTATGGATAATATGGGATCTTGTAGAACATGATTTGATTATGCAAGCGATTTGGTACGAACGAAGAAATTTCTAACAAAAGGATTGGAACTCGCTGATAGGAAACGAGAGAAAAATAAAGTAATGCCAGAAATTCAGAATTATGGTGGTTACTAATGACAAAGGAGAGGAGATCACTACCCGAGTACCTACATTATGGAGCGTTTGTGTTGATTACAAGCGCTTGAACAATGACCAAGAAGGATCTCTTTCCTCTTGCTTTTTATTAATCAAGTGCTTGAAATGTTAGAAGGGAGATATTCTTTTGCTTCTTAGATGGGTACTTAAGGTATAACCAAGTCATAATCAACCCTAAGGATAAATAGAAAATGATTTCTACCTGTCCATTCAATAAATATGATTTCAAGAGGATACGCTTTAGATTATGTAACACACCCGCTACATTCCAAAGATGCATGTTTGTCGTTTTTGCCAACATAAGGATATGGAAGAATCCTTAAGCATATCATGAAAGCGTGGCAATGGCATCATATACGATCGAGAGCGACTAGTCGTACTAGTTGCTCGGTGCAATGAAATTTAAAAATTTTAATCGATGAAACCACATGATCCAAGAACACTTCTTGGATCGTTTCATCTAAACACATAGTTGATGTGGAATACCTCTTGTAGTGTGTTTGTGATCGAGCCTCTGAGAGAAGAGACCTCCTATCTCAAGTCCAATCCGACAGAGGAGACGCTTGCAAGCACGGAGATGAGTCGTGTGCTTCTCGTAATCCAAGTCGTTTATCTAAGCAATGGATCTCCTGATCTCGTCTCACGAGATCGAACATCTTCTTCATGAGCGAGATGCACAAAAGAAGATGGATATCCAAGAGTTGTCAAAGTGGCAGCACAACAACAATGCGATGACGGTAGTAACCTTCTTTTTATGGATGGAGTGGATGGCCACTCAAGGAGAGAGAGAGAGAGGTTGGTGTGAGAAGGAGAGAGGGAGATTGTTGTAACTGTGAAGAGCAAGGGGTGCCTCTTCTTATTAGGATTTTGGGAGTCCATGGATCTCAATCCATGGACAACACAAAATCAATGGATGATATTGATTTGTGTTTCTTTCAATGGCGAAGATCTTGTTGTGAAAACATGATAATAATTAATTTAATTTAAATTAATATATATTGATAAATAAGTATAAATTAATTCCAAATCAAATCATGTGACCATAGAGATAAAGGGGAAGAAGATTGGCCTCATCCTAAAAGGGGGGGGGGGACGACCACCCACTCCTAATGGAAGTCGAAGGTTGTCCTCCCTCTTCTGGTGGAATGGGTCAATCTCCTCATTATCTCATGATATCTCCAAGGTTAACAACAATACTTGTTGTAAATTATTTCACAAAATAATTCAGAAATATCTTGTGATTATTGCAATCATGCCATTTGAAAAAGTGAATCACATTCACACCCCAAAACAAAATGTAAATTATATTTTTAATTAATCATTTAATGTGAATCCAATTCACATTAATAATTAATTAACAAATATAAATCACAATATTCTCTTTGTAATATATTATAAATCACATTTATAATATATATGAATAATTGGATTATGTTATCGACATTATTCATATTAATAATAATTAAATCACATTTAATTATATTGGATTATCATTCTCATGCATTCAAATAATATGAATCAAATTCACATTATTCATGATAATTAAATCACATTTAATTATACATTTCTCAATGCTTAGATATAATTCAACAATGGAATTATTCTTGAACTCTTTTAAGAATAATGTGCTTTCTCCGTAGATAGGTGGAGATAAGGATAAGACGATTGTATGTTCCACGTAGAGTGACTTGGATATTGAGATCATATCTCAAATCCAGATCTCATGGACCTCTCATATATGCTTGATTTAATCAAGGCTGTAAATCTAATCTTCTCATTGCATCTGAATCTGATTCAGAGCAATGTACAACACTTGGACCAAGATAAGATTACTTTTCTACTGAGAGGATTCACTAAAATCCAGACCTATTTCATCACTCCCTTGGAATGGAAGCATCATGGTTATGCAATCATTTATGATCACATCACCCTCATATATTCCTAATACATGTACATCCTGCATACTGGAAGACACAAGATAAACACGAAGATATAGATCGATTTCACACTGTCATCTTTATGGTTTCATCATCAAGTTTCCCACTATTGGTCTTTGGGAGTTGGTATCGATCATAAGCTTTGCAAAAGCATATATGATGCCTACAAATTCTTGTCATGCTTCCAAAGAACGACAACCATGCATGGAATTTGATCAGTCCCAATACCTCATGAGTGAGCTCATGTCTTCTGATTCACAAGTGAACTTGTATGACCCCTTTGAGAGATCATACTACTTATATGCCCTCATATACACACCAACTCGTCGGTGAATAGACCTTGGTTAGGTCATCAACCTATTGGTCTACCAAATATACATACTTAGACATATAATAACACATCTGACTTTGGTCAGAGGATGTGTGATTATATTTTGGCAACATACGACATGAGTCTTTGGTTATCTCGATCTCATTAAGTCAACTCTTTGACCTAACTTATTTATCACTTCCAAATCTCTATTCTTATGCAGAGGACCTGCATCAAGTGGTCAGTTAGATATCGACCTTTTGAGAACGAACTGACATCTCCTTCTTAGGCTAGAGATCATCTCTTAACAATCACTTGACGGTTCTTAATGAGTCCTCAATCTAACTCCTTACATATTCATCCAAGCACCAGCCACTATGATTCAATTATTGAATCAACAATTGTGTAATCATTAAGATAGTCATTGTACATAACCCTGATTGTACTAAGGAACCTATTATGCAAATTACTTATTCTTCATTTCAGATCAGAGAATGATATTTGCAATAACATTTATTGCATAATAGCTCTTCATGGGCTCGCATGTCCAACAATCTCCCACTTGCCAAAAGATCCATTAATTCGCTAGTCTTTAAACACTCACTCATGTAACAATCATAAGCTATTTAATATAGCTAGGTAAGCTGATCACTCACTCTGTTTTCGAGAGACTATGCCAAGTCCTTTTACGATACTTGCATATCTCCTAGTAATAGTGCTCTCATCCAATGCAAATGTTGCATCTTATGCAACCAATACTCACACTTGTTAGTTATAGTGTCCTTGACACTACACCTCAATTATTATAACCTGAATTTAATTTCCATTATCCTTATCAGAATACCCTTATTCCTGGATATCTCTATCTCTTAAGGTAACCGCAGTTAAGACCATTTAGATTACAATCTATAAAGTCTTAAGTTCTTTGAAGATAAGACTTAGATACCACTATCTCTAAAATCTTGTCATCTTTGAAGATATGGTTATTATTGCAACTAAGTATTTTATATCCATAGTAGGATTAGCAATAATTTACTACTCCCACTGCATGGCAGACATCTGGCTTTTGTACACATCTAGCATACATACGGCTTCTCATAACTGATGCACAAGAGCAATCATTTTTAGCATTTACTTCCTCAACTCTTTGAGGTGTTATCCCTTCAGATAGGTCTGTACCATATCATAAGGGAAGTAAACCTTTCTTGGAATTTTCTTGAAAATGGAAATGTCCAAGGTGTACCACTAATGTAACAGTCGCAATACCATCTTTTCTTTGCTTCTGAACAACTTCAGAACTAAGATCTAAGATGTATCCTTAAGATCATATCTCAATGTATGGAATAGCCAGTCAATAAAATACTTATTATTATCCTTATATCATTCCAAACGATTTGGATATTATCTACATTTAGCACGATGAACACAATGACGCTCCCACTAAGCTTCACACGGTTCATCAAGATTCTATCTGAAATAATAACATTTATTATTTCATCAAATTCAATGTTCCAAATACAAGAAGCTTATTTGAGTCCATAGATGGAGTTCCTTAGCTTGTACACCGTGATATGATCAACCATGAAGCCATGTGGCTACTTCATATGAATATTCTCATAAAGGTATTCATAGAGGAATGCAATATGGACTTCTATCTTGAAGATGCCAAAGTCAAGTTGTGTAGCAATAGTTTGCAATATTCTGATAATTTAAGCATGGTCACTAAAGAGAAAGTCTCATCGCAAGTGATATGTTCTCTTTGGTATGTATCTTGTGGATACGAGCTGTACTTTGAAGGTATGTACATTCTCATAAAGTTCCCTCTTTCTCTTGAAGATCCATTTACACTTAATAGATTTACCCTTATAGGTTAATCATCAAGGATCCATATACAACACTTGTATATGAAGTCTATTTTAGACTTTACTACTAACATCCATCTTTCCATGTCATGATCTTCAGAAGCTTCATCATATGAAGTTCGATCAATGTTCGATTTCTCTGGCACATGGAATCCATCCTGAAACTCATTTGAAGAGATATTAAGTGTTCCATCTTTAATAGTCCTTTTAGTTTCCTATTTAAGGAGCCTCATCATCTTCTCAGGACTAAATGAGTTCATTCACTTCATTTTCATCTTGATTATCAAGTTTATAAAGCAAGTATCCAATACCTTTCTTTATTTTCCTAATGAAGTAGCACTCTCTTGTGCTACATTCCAGTTTACAGCCATCCATGACAATGTTGTGGACCAAGTAACCCTAATTACTGAAGTTTCCAACACTAGGCTAGGTTCAAAACCATAGCTTATGAGGGTTTTCGGGTTTAGATCTGCATGAAATCTTATTAATATTATATACTGTAGTCTCTATTACATATATATACCTGGAAACTAAGAAATAATTATGCTGAGATTAATCATTGATCAGATCATATCACACATGATCCAACTGTATCTCCCTACGACTCTATTGAGTTTAGGTGCATTAGGAAGATTGAGATAGGAATGATATTCCTTTCTCTAAAAGGTATTCTTTGAATTCGTCTAATAGGTACTTTCTACCTAGGTTAGATTAAATTCATTTTCATCTTCCTTCAAACTTTGGTCCTAAACAAAAATTCGTGAAATCTTTGAACATTTCAAAGCTTTCTAAGGTGAAGGGAAGAAATCTCATATTACAAATAATCATCGAATGATATCACAAATCATTAATGTTCATTATCATATTGATGATCCACTTACATCAATTTGTATGAGATCTTGAATACATTGACATCTTACACTATTCTCATAAAAGAGTGTATTGGACATCTTTCTTTGAATACAATATTCACAAGTATGTAAGTTTTGAACCTTTAAACAATCTAAAGTTCAATATCTTACTAGTCCATTCATCTCATCAACAGACATATGTCCAAGGCTTGATGCCAGATCATTGTCAAATGATCTACATCCTCTTATTTATCTTAGAAAGTTTAATTTTCAGTATTTAGAAGTGTTAATGAAGCATTCATTAATGTTCTAATTTAGTAGAGTCCTCTAGATGACAGATTTCTATCTGAAACTTTTTCCATCATAACTCTTTATAATAGGTCTATTACAAAATTCATGTTTATTTCCAACATTTAGAAATAAACAATTAGTGTATTCTAATATATAGGTCATAGAGACATTCTCTAAGACTAAGGGCTCTCCCACTTAAAATATGAAGTGCATTTATCCAATAGAGGTTGTTGCAACAATTGCATCAACATCCATGTGGATGACTATTAAACCTTAAGATCAAATTTCATAGTCTTCTAAAATATATGCAACCAATTGCAAATGTTATTAGAAGAATGAGATACAATTATTAGATTTTGATCTTATCAAATAAGAAAGTCAATTTCAATGATTACAAGTAGATTATTCCTATTCACTATCCGAGTCATTCTCTAAGGATCCTAGATAGTCTAGATAGTCATATTATCAATACGTCGTCTTATTGCAGTATTGGCATTCATCCAACTCTCTGGATGTCATATGTATGGAAACTATAGAAGTATAGTCAACTCTTTAACTTTCCTTCTAACTTGGGTCTGACCCATGCTTCCACTACGCTCCCTTCATCTATAAACAACCATTACTTAAGACAAAGAATCTCTTATGTTGAATTCAAAAGATTTCAATATAAGAGTATTTCAACATCTATAAATTCTTCATTTAATTCATACAATATGAGCATTATAAAGCTTCTTGAATGACTTGAGTATAGATAGTAGAATGATGACACTCATCATATCTACATACTTCTTAACTCTTAACGACTTAGGTTCAGGTAGGTAGTGAAACATTTTGAATACATCATCTCTTATATAGCCACCATTCTGCATGATGTAGTGAACCATGTCATTCATGATTAAATGTCTAAAGCACATATGTTTGCCAGAACATCTTCTTAGATTTTATAAGGACTGTATGACAGCTATGATCATCGTCGACATGTCACTTCCAAAGTACATTCGATGAGAGACTAAGACTATAGAGACACACAAACCCCAGATTGTTGTCATATTGCCTATTTAATTGCCATTCCTCATTATTATGAGGAAACTTTACATTGCAACCACATACAATATGTGTCCAACTGCAAGTACAATATCTTTATCATGGATCCAATCCAAGTTATTTTACTGGTTATTATTGAGTATAGTATTAAGTGGGTTTAACGAACGATTATCTGAAATAAGAAATTCGCATATATATATTTTAATTATTTACCTTGATTTAGTAATTTTTATATCAAAGTTGTCCTGCCTTGTCAACACTGAAAGTTCATTCCCTTAATCACTTTCAATGTAAGAAACATACTTACCATTATATCTCGGTCAAGATCTGGAATCTCCTTTCTTATCTTTGTCACATCCCAAAAATATGAGAACCTATAACTCGTATAAAAAGAAGCGAGAACACATCCCGCCTTGCAAGTCCAACTTGCATTCCCAATGTGGTCTATAACATCTGATCCCACCACTCCTAAAGTGATGTTGACCCATCGTTAATTGAACCAACTATCAATAGGATTAGAACTCGCTATATGCAATCCAACATCGCCCCAATAATATGAGGGCCCGATATTGGGGTCACTATGCATACCACCTTACTCTTTTGAGAAGCAAAGAGCTTGATCCAGATGTGCTTGTATGAAAGAGTTGTCAATTTGGAAAAGCATCTCCTACAACAATCCATGGCAACGGAACCCTTCGCCTTGATGGGAGATCATGGATGTCACTTATGAGATCCTCCATATCATGTTCAAATTCTAATTAATCATTATGAATCATTTTCATTATGATTAATTCTTCTAAGGAAAATACAACTCTATAAATAATAGAGTATTTTAATTTCAATTGGATTTTAATTAATCTAATCATATTAAATCAATGATCCAATTAATATCCAATAAACATTCTTTATTATTACTTGAAATATGGTAGTATCTCAAATACGTATTATTCGAATTTTAATAATTAGAAAAAACATCATGATCCCTTCAAGCATTATCCCTTTCCTATCGGTTGTCATGGCCAGTACCGACGGGAGTGGGATAGACTGCTCACGGAGCAACCTGCTACTCCAACGCTCCCTGACTAGACACCATATCCACCTCAGGTAAGGATAATGCCAATTGATCATTTTGTACTTGAGATGATAATAGGTTTTTCAACCGAAGTTATACCATATAATAATGATCAAAACCATTTTGATTTATATTATAAGGGAATTTGCTAAACAAATTCCCAATCCTATTCACGCAAGTTTGTTTGTTGGAAAGAGGATCATGTAACCAATTTGTGATCTATAACATATCTAATATTATCGGTTAAGGCAATATCCTTTAAGGAAATAATCATTATTAAATATTTCACAAAATATTCATTAATAAATATTTCAGGAAATTAATCATTAATTTCACTAATTGATTAAATGGCAATCACATGGTTCTTGATTAGGAATGTAATTTCCGTTAGCAATGTGAGCCCGAGGCGAACCATTCCTGTAATAAATGTTATTGTAATAAATGATTTATCAATAAAAGTTAATGATTGTGTTTCACTCCCTTTCTAAAATTGATTGAATGAATGCACTATAAGGTCCCTCTGTACAATATGGGATATGTACCATGACGAACTTGATAATTACACAACTGTTGATTCATTAAATGAATTATAGAGGTTGATGCTTGGATGAATATCTAAGGACTTAGATAGAGGACTCATCAAGCATCGTCAAATAATTATCAAGTGATGATCTCCAGCCTGAGTAGAAGATGGAAATCCTTTCTCATTAGGTTGATATCTGATCGACCTCTTGATGCAGGTCCTCTACATGGAAATAGTGATTCGGAGGTATCAGCTTAGTTAAGTCAATGGGTTGACTTAACGAGATTGAGATAACCAAAGATCTATGTTGAATACTGTCACATCATAGGCAAACATCCTCTGACCAGAGACAGATGTATTGCTATATGTCTGAGTGTGTACATTTGGCAGACCATTAGGTTGATGACCTAACCAACGTCTAGACACCAGCGAGCTGGTGTGCATGTAAGGGCATATGAGTAATACAATCTCTCAAAGGGATCATACAGGTTCACTTGTGAACCGGGAGACATGAGCTCACTCATGAGGTATTGGGACTGATCAAATTCCATGCATGGTTGTCATGCTTTGGAAGCATGACATGAATTTAAAGGTAAGATATATGCTTTGTGAAAGCATATGATCTGTACCAAATCCCAAGGACCAATATTGAGAAATTTCGTGATCATACCATGAAGATGACAGTGTAAAAGTGATCTATATCTTCAGGATGATCATAAGTCTTCCAGTATGCAGGATGTACAGGTATCGGGAATACCTGAGGGTGATTTGATCATAAAATGATTATATAACCATGACGCTTCCATTCTGAGGGAGTGATGAAACAGGTCTAGATTTTAGTGACTCCTCTCAGTAGAGAAGTAACCTAATCTTAGTCCATGTATTGGACATTGATCTGAATGAGATTCAGATGCAATGCAAAGAATAGGTTTACGGACTTGATTTAATCAAGCATCTATGAGAGGTATATGGAATCTGGATTTGAGATATGATCTCAATATCCAAGTCACTATACGTGGAACAATACAATCGCCCTATCCTTATCTCCAAGTATTTGAGGAGAAATTGCATTATTCTTGAAGGGTTCAAGAATAATTCCATAAGATCTGAGCATTAAGAAATTGATTATTAAATGTGATTTAATTATCTTGATGTATGTGGAAATTATCCAATATAACTAAATGTGATTTAATTATTATGGATAAGAATAATGTGGAGATTAATATCCAATTATTCGTAATATATTATAAATGTGATTTATAATGTATTAGAGAGAGCTATTTATAATTTATATTTGTTGATTAATTATTAATGTGTATTGGATACACATTGTTTAATTAATTGAAAATGCAAATTATATTTTGTTTTGGGTTGTGAATGTGATTCACAATTTTCCAATGGCAAGATTGAAATATTCTCAAAATTAATTATGAATTATTTTTTGGAGAATAAATCACAACAAAAGTTGTTGAGATTAAATAAAGGAGAAATACATGGAGATATGCAATCTCATGAAATCTCATGAGATTGCCTCCACATGGTAACATGTGGACGGCTACCAAGTCCTACATGGAATTGGTGGCCGTCCACCATGTTGACATGGGAGATGTAATCTCCATGTCATTGCTTCCTTATTTGATTGATTTAATTTTAGGATTGATGTATATTTGATTAGTCAAATATATTTGATCTAAATTAAATCATAAGTTGCTGGTTTTTTTCAACAACAATCTTGACCATTGGATTGATATAAATCAATCTCATCCATTGATTTTATATGTCCCATGGATTGAGATCCATGGATCCTAAAACCCTATAAATAGAGAGGCATACCATGCTCTCTTGTACATGCTTTTGGAAGCACATCTCTCTCTCTCTCTCTCTCTCTCTCTCTCTCTTTTTCTCTCCGCACATGCCAACTCTCTCTCCCTCTACTTGGTGGCCGTCCACCAAACCCTAGAGGAGATCATCATCGTCGCCTACGCCACCGCACCGCCTCTTCGATGTTCTACGGTTCTCCGTCTTCTTGGAGTACTACTCTCGCGAAGGAGACGTTTGATCTCGTACGACGAGATCAGGAGTTCACCGTGCTTGGATCAACTTGTTGGATTGCGAGGATCACACGACTCATCCCTGCGCTCACAAGCTACTTCTCCGACGATCGGACTTGAGACAGGAGGTCTCTTTCCGTAGGGACTTGATCAACCACGCTTCAAGAGGTACTGCATTATACTTGTTTTGGTTATAGATGAAACGATCCGAGAAACGTTCTTGGATCATGTGGTTTCATCGCATAAACAAATTAAATTCTATACGACGATCACACTTCGGTGATGCACTTGAGGATTATTCCATATCCTTTAATTTCCAGTGATGACCCTTACTTGCTAAAATTAGCATATCTCAATAAATTTAAATCCAAGTCATGCAAAATAAGTTTCCAAAGTTTGTTAATTTGATTTACATAGAATCCAGCAATTTGCACTCTTTTATAGGTTTTTAAAACTATAATAAACTACTTAATTGTGTCAAGATTCGCTATCCCCGAAATAGTGGATACATGTTCATTAAAATGATCATAACTTGAGCAATCAGATTCCAAATCATGCAACTCAAATAACATGATTTTCTTTTTTAATGGAGAACATAATCCAAGTGATAACTTTATGTTTAAATAAATTAACAGGGATGAAAAAACTCATAAAACAAGGTTGCGTGAATAAAATGCTATAAAATTTTCACAAACCCTAATGAGCTCAAGTCATCCTAGGTTTATAGATCGTATCCAAAACCTCCAACCTGGATCTGATACCACTTGAAGTATATGTAAGAATCCTTAAATGCATCATGAAATTGTGAGGATCACATCATATATGATCAAGCGTGACAAGTCACACTAGTTGCTCGGTGCAACAGAATTTAAAAATATTAATCGATGAAACCACATGATCCAAGAACACTTCTTGGATCATTTCATCTAACCACATAGTAGATAAAGGAATACCTCTTGTGGCATGGTTGTGATCGAGCCTCTATGATAAGATACCTCCTATCTAAAGTTCGATCCGTTGGAGTAGACGCTTACGAGCATGGAGATGGGTCGTACGCTTCTCGCAATCCAAATCGTTGATCAAAGCAATGGATCCCCCGATCTCATCTCACGAGATCGAACGTCTTCTTCACGAGTGAAAGGCACCAAAGAAGACGGGGATCGATGAGTTGTTGAAGCGGCAGTACAACGGTGATGCAACGACGGCGTCGACCATCTCAAAGGATGGACTGGACAGCCACTCAAGGAGAGAGAGAGAGAGGTTGGCGTGAGAAGGAGAGAGAGCGGAGTTGTGTTGTTGTTGTAATTGTAAAGAGCAAGGGGTACGCCTTCTTGTACAGGATTTTGGGAGTCCATGGATCTCAATCCATGGACAACACAAAATCAATGGATGAGTTGATTTGTGTTTCTTTCAATGGTCAAGATCTTGTTGTGAAAGCACAACAATAATTAATTTAATTTAATTTAATATATATTGATAAATCAATATAAATTATATCCAAATCAAATCAACTGACCTTAGATATAAAGGGGAAGAAGATTGGCCTCATCCCTAAAAAAATGGGGGGAGGGGACGACCACCCACTCCTAATGGAAGTTCGTGGCCATCCACCCTCTTATGGTGGAATGGGTCAATCTCCTCAATATCTCATGAGATCTCATTATCTCATGTTATCTCGAAGATTTACAACAAAACTTGTCGTATATTATTTCACAAAATAATTCATCATTATCTTGTGAATATTGCAACCATGCCACTAGAAAAATGTGAATCACATTCACACCCCAAAATAAAATGTAAATTTTATTTTCAATTAATCATCCCTTCTGAATCCCATTCACATTAATAATATTTAACAAATATAAATCACAATAGTCTCTCTCTAATATATTATAAATCACATTTATAATATATATGAATAATTGGATAGTACTATCCACATTATCATATCTATAATAATTAAATCAGATTTAATTATATTGGATTAACGTTCTCATGCATTCAAATAATATTAATCAAATTTACATTGTTCAAAGATAATTAAATCACATTTTGTTATCCATTTCTAAATGCTTAGATATAATTAAACAATGGAACTATTCTTGAAGTCTTTCAAAAATAATGTGGTTTCTTCGTAGATACTTGGATAAAAGGACAGGACGATTGTACATTCCACGTATAATGACTTGGGGTATTGAGATCACATCTCAAATCCAGATCTCATGGACCTCTCATATATGCATGATTTAATCAAGGTCGTAAATCTAATCTTCTCATTGCATCTGAATCTTATTTAGATCAATGTACAAAACTTGGACTAAAATCAGATTACTTCTCTATGAGAGGAGTCACTAAAATCCAGGCGTATTTCATCACTCCCTTGGAATGGAAGAATCATGATTATACAATCATTCATGATCACATCACCCTCGGGTATTCCTAATACCTCTACATCCTGCACACTGGAAGACGTATGATAAACCTGAAGATATAGATCGATTTCACACTGTCATATTGATGATTTCATCATCAAGTTTCCCATTCTTGGTCATTGGGAGTTGGTATCGATCATAAGCTTTGCAAAAGCATATATCATGCCTACAAATTCTTGTCATGCTTCCAAAATACGACGACCATGAATGGAATTTGATCATTCCCAATACCTCATGAGTGAGCTCAAGTCTTCCAGTTCACAAGTAAACCTGTATGATCCCTTTGAGAGATCGTATTACTCATATGCCCTCATATACACACCAGGTCGTCGGTGTATCGACCTTGGTTAGGTCATCAACCTATTGGTCTACCAAACATATGTGCTTAGACATATAATAACACATCTGTATTTGATCAAAGGATGTGTGCCTATATCGTGGCAACATACGACATAGGTCTTTGGTTTTCTTGATCTCGTTAAGTCAACTCTCTAGCCTAACTTATCTAACAACTTCGAATCTCTATTCCTATACAGACGTCCAGCATCAAGAGGTCGGTTAGATATCAGCCTCTAGAGAAAGGATTGCCATCTCCTTCTCAGGCTTGAGATCATCTCTTAACAATCATTTGACGGATGCCAGCAACTCTTTCCTATACAGACTCTTTCTCAAGACAGATGCATTTGTTTTTGCTCTTATGAAATTTAGATCCCATCTTCTTGGTTCCAAATTAATTTACAATAACCACTCGATTACCTGATACCTACAATAGAAGAAGGATGTCCAGTCACATATACTATGATAGATCCTTCTCCTCAAGGAAATTGATTTGGAAGTTCGAGATAAACCTAAAGTTAAGAATATGGTAGCAGATCAATTGTCCAGAATTGAATGTTTAGAGGCTCTGTTATGCCTTCTTTCGAGAATTGAAACCTTTCTCGATGAACCTATTCTGATTGTTTCTTCTCTCCCCTGGTTTGTCAATATTGTGAACTATCTTGTTTCTGAAAAGGTTCCACAAGATTGGACAAGAGTAAAGAAGGACAAAATTTTGTCCAATATTCCTTTTTACTAGTAAGAGGATCCATACCTTTTAAGGTAAGGTGTATATTGCATTTGACATCGGTGCAATCCTCAGACGGAGTACACCATTGTCCTCGAGCACCGTCATCAGATCGAATATGGAGGACACCAATCTTGAAGCAAAGCAACAACAAAAGTATTGAGTGTGGCCTTTGGTAGCATACACTATTCAATAATGCTACATCAAATGTTAAAGTTGCATCGACTGTCATAAAATGGGAGGAACCCTCAGTTCAAAAGATTCGATGCATCTCAAGTTCATTCAAATCTTATATGTTTTTGATGCATAGGAAAATGACTTTATGGGTCCATTTCCTAACAGTCAAGGATTCGAATACATCATGCTTGCCACTGATTGTGTGAGTCTTTGGGTGGAGGTTATTCCCACAAGATCGACTGATATTCGTACCGTTTATCATTTATTTATAATATTATTTTGCAATTCAAGATTCCTAAGATTATCATTTCAGATAGGGTATCCATTCATTAACAAAGAAGTAAAGAAACTTATTTAGGAGTACAACATTGATCATTATGTCGTATCTCCTTACTACCCAAATTCCAATGGCATGGATGACATATCCAAAAGGGTGATTAAGACTATTCTATAGAAACTTGTTAGGTCAGATATGAAGAACTGGTCTCAACTTCTTGATTCTATTCGATGGGCTTATCGAACTATGTACAAGTCTTCTTTGGGTATGTCTCGCTATTGCCATGTTTATGGAAATCCATGCTATCTTATAGTGGAATTAATTCACAAATATTTATGGGCAATGAATATCTGTAATTTGGATAAGGGACTATTGGATAGAACAGGAAGATCGATCTGAATAGAATAATGGAATTTCGAGTCTGCTCTTACAGTAGCAACCTGATGCATAAAGAGAAAGTCAAATGCTTGCATGATAAGCACATCAGAACAAAGACTTTTGAGCCTGATCAGAAGGTGTGGATATTCGATGAAAAGTTGAACATATTCCCGGGTAAGTTGAAGAGTAAATGGGCAAGGATGTTCCTTGCGAGAACTGTTCGTGACAATGGAAGCATATTGATATTTGAGTTTTCATCTAAAGTCGTATTTAGAGCATGATACGTTCATGTCCATTGTTAACTCAATCAATTTTGTATTTGAAGAAGATCTCCCAATCGCAACATCATAATATTCAGACAATGCTTCTACAAATATTTTTGATTCATTCTTTATTTTTTATTTTTCATTCTTTCGATTATTTCATTCATCCTGTTCATCTATATTATACTTAAAATGACCAGATCCGAAGTATATGGGGGATGAGTTCACTGATTTATTTTTCATTGTTCTCTCGCTTGTCTTCTAACTTGTTGATAATTCTTTTCCTTACTTAGGGATATTTTACCCTAATTAAATGGAAGAACAAGCCCATACATTGATTTTCTTTAACTTTGAATCCTCGATCATCCCCTCCGTGTGTACAGTTTTCTATATTTAGGATTAATCGATCCTAACTATATGGGGCGATGGACTTCTTATTCTAGAGTCATTGTAGTACAAACTTTTATATACTTACCACATGTTATGTCTTCCTCTGTTGCACTCTGATCACTATGAGGACATAGTTCGAGCTATAAATATGGGGGGTTGTTTATATTGTATATATACGTTAGCCGCAACTCGTACTTTTTTGTATTTCCAATGATATGGATGATATACTATATTAGGTAAGAATTTGCCTATAAATATAATAAAGAATAAACTTTGTAAATATGTGTACAAATTTTTGAAAAATATTTGTTATAATTGAATTGAAATAATTTTGCAAATGATTTTGAAAAATGGTAGTAATTTTTTGGAAAACTCTTTTGAAAAACTTTGCAAATATATTTATGAGATGTTTTCAAACCTTTGGAAAATAATCTCTTTGTTAAAATTTGTAAAAAGTTTGTAAAAACTCTTTGTAAAAATGTTTTTGAAAAATTATTTGCAAAAAAATTTTCAAAATATTTTACAAATGTTTTCAAATTATTTCGAAAACCATGTAGATAATATCCTTGCAAAGTCTTCAAATAAAATTCTTGTATAAAATATATACATAAATGTACAATTCTTTATCGAATCCTCGCAAATATGTACAAAACTCTTTGTGAATCCTTGAGAATACATTCAAATCACTAACTCCATCCAAAAATTCCTAAAATTTTGGAAAAACAATATTTTCAAAACTTCAAAAATTGTGCAAAACTTTTAAAAATTCCATAAAAAGTTCAAAACCAGGAAATATTTTCACAAAAATATTTTATGCATTGCATAGGCATTTTTCTGAATGATTTTGACAGTTGAACTAGTCTAAATAAAATCCGAAGATTGGAGCTTGGTCTATACCTTAATCTGCATAATTTCATAGGAACCTTATTTGAATTGGAATTAAGAATTCTCAGGTCAAGTGACTTAATTCTTTGAGTCTACAATACTATGTTCACATGTCATCTTGATTAGCCTAAGTAGAGTATTTTGAATCACACACATCACTCTAATAGGTGGCTAGTGCCCCCCAACCCTATCTAGTCGCATGGACATCTAAAGACAGGACGATGTAGGTTGCAGTAAAGCTTCAAAAGATGGATAGTCTACTACCACAAGTGGAAAAATTCCTTAAGTAAAATCTGTTGTATATAGTACAAAAAATGCAAAAGTAAAAAAATACAAAAATATTAGATATGAAAAAAGTCATGCTAAATTCAATCCTGTCAAAATATGTATCAATAAGCAAGGCATTATGCTTCAAATTTAAAGACATCAAGGTTGCCAGCATCTAGAGACTTGGCTACACTGTTCAAGATCCACAGGATATGTGACTACATTGGTCACAACACATTCTTCTCTCTATCCCCCTCTTCTTGAGTCAGTTGTACTTGAGCTTAGAAGGAAATGCCCCGGTCCTTGAGGAAAGAGTATCTAGATTGAGGAATTAGGGTTATCCTACTAAGGGAGACTATTTCTTACCATTTTTGATGAGAAAAGCTACATTCACATACATTATACAAGCGAGACTCATAGTCATATGGGTTTGTGTATGAAAAGACTTATTCAGACCTCGATATTGAGGTGAATCGAACAGAAAATCGCGCAACATAAGTACTGTTAAGTATTAGATCATATTCCGAATAAGGTTCTGAACAAAGTAACAATCATAAGGTCTTAACTGAGATCCAAACTTTGATTTTGTGAAGATGAGTTTAAAATTCATTATCATTCTAAGTTCTTTTTTTCATTTTCTTTATTTTTTTCTTTTGCATCACTTATTCTTTTAATAAGTGTTTGCTAGGTTTAGCATAGGCAAGTATAAGGGGGTGATGAATAGCCATTCATCTACCTTTATTCCTTTATTTTATCTTTATATCCCTATTAAAATACCTATAAATACACGTAATTTGTGCAAATCAACATTCAATATTCATTTGTAATTAGTTTGTAAATAACATGTAATTATCTATATTTAAATACATAATAAAAGAATAAAGAAAAATAAAAGAAAAATAAATGAAATATCCAAGATATTGAATGACTCTAAACCTTTGAGACCAAGTCAATATTGCCTTGGTTGACAAAGACTAAAGTAGGGAGAGATAAGGGCCCAATACATTGTACATAAAACCATAATTCTATATAATGAATATAGTCATTTTTACACTATTGTATTCATTATTTACACACTCCAAATAATATAGTTTTCAACATAAAACTTGTACATAATAATATATAGAAAATTTTAAAAATAATAGCAAAAAATCATACATAGTGCAACTGGGACATACAGAAGAAAAAGCTGCAAACCGAACTTCATAGATCAATATCTTCTCCATAAAAACTCAAATTGAACCAAACTCACCTCCATTGTATTCGAAATTAAATTATCTATCTAATGAATTTTATTTAAAATGGTGTTAAGATACAAACACTAGCTTTCTTTGGTACTATTGTATTGTATATCTGTATGATATATTCATATATTTTATTCTTTATATTTTTACTCTTCTTATATTTTTAAATAATTGTATATATTATTTAAAATATATTAAAAATATAAAAATAAAAAAACAAAAAATACACTAAAATAAACAATACATTATAATATATTATTATATTATACCTATAAGATATATATACATGTATTTTTTTATGTATGTAAATAAATTCATAAAAATAAAATAAAATATGTAAATATGTATAAAATAATGTTATCAATATATAATATGTAAATATAATATTAAGTATTATAAATACAAAATTAAAATAAAAATATGTAAAATATAGGTAAATATATCTATAAATATACATGTAAAAATCAACACCAAACAAATAATGATGGACAAATAAATAAAAATCACAAAAAATAATTTATTACACTATAAATATTTTTTTGTTTTAAGATTGCAAATATAAAACCATTTACTATTTATTGTAGAATTAATAAATAAATTAAATTCTGTTTTGTCCTCATTGCTCTAATGAGGTTCTTTTTTTTTTGACATGTGGGTCAACTATACCTCCAGCTACTCTGACTTCTGTCAAAACACCAACACCCCTTCTGCTCCCATTTTCCACGCTCCCTCCTCACCTTGCTATCTCTCAAGCACCCCCACCATTCCGCTCACCCCACATCCTTCTTCCACACCCACTCCATAGCCTCTACCAACCCCTCTTCTTTGTCACACCATCTCAGTCACAAGATGGCCACTTCACCATTTCTACTAAATCGACTCATTTTTCTTCAACCATTTGATCTCTCTTCTTCCATCGTAACACCAAAGGAACCCATTTGTGATTGAATCCTTAGTGACAACAAGCAATTCCCTGCCCTGTCGATGACGAGAATGCGGAGAAGAGCCTAATCTCGCCATCGCTAGAGCTCAGCTCATGCGAGGTTTTAATCTGCTATATGTAACACAATTGAGATGATATTTAGGTAGGTTCAATTGCATTTTTTATTCTTGCATAGATGTAGGATTAGTTTTGTTTAATTTCATGTTAGTTAGCTTTAATTTGTTAAATCGTAGTTCATTGGAGCACTGGTTGTGGCTATCTTTTTATTATGTCACACCTATGTTCTGACCCGTCGGATCATACCATCTCATTCCTTAGTAATTTCTCCATCTACCCGACCCATTTAACCGACCTGATTCTATACGAATCAACAAATCTAAGCCCTAGCTCCGTCGCTCGTTGGAGGCTTGCTGCCCCTTCTCATTTTCGTGCATTTCAGCTTCAGAATAGATAAAGGAGATACACCTGAAGCCCCTCTTTTGTCTTGTATAGGAGACAACATCTGGGAACACACCTGGAGCATAGATCGACTGAAGGGATAGGTTCCCAAGTGTACGGAGAAGAAGCTTCTTCCTGGCCTTCTCTGATGAGGCATGGTCCAAGTTGAAGTCATCTACATCAGCGGGCGGTATCCAAAAAGCTATTAGAATAATTAGCATGGTCGTAGAACGTCGCAGCAAGATGAAAATGAGGATAGAAGATCGAATAGGGAACGGTTCTTCCCTTTTTTCCTTAGGCCTCCAGATCAGTTAAATGAGAGTTTTGGCCCAGATCTAATATGGGCCATTAGTATATAAGCGAATCATTTCACGTGCTTAGCCCTCGGATTTTAAGTGATACCATGTGGTAAAACCTCCACCGCCTGATCAAACCCACGCATGCTGGACATGAAGCCATTGGGTAAATTTGAAAGCATGCATCCATGCCTTTTGTTTTCATATAGTCTTCTAAATATTTAAATTAGTGTAATACTTTTAGTAAGAATTGTAATGTGGACCCTAAACTTGTTGGTTATTACAATTAGGATCTTCGACCTCATGTCTAGTTACACATGAGGCACTATAAATATTGCATGCACACTCTTGTAGTTCCAGGATCGATAATTAAATGAATTGTATATTTCGTTAAATTGTAAATAGGTCCCAATAAATCCAGCATTTTATTTTATGTATATTTATCATTTAAATATTTTTATATCTCAAATCTTTGACCAAAGGGGAATGGTGCGGCTGATGCCCTAAGACGCAGCCCGCCACTACTGGCTTCAGGGTTGACGGAAGTCATATTTCTCAAATAGATAATCGCCCTTAGTCTCCTTGTACCATAAAGATTTGAGAGTTTATTAGAGGCTTGATTCTTCTTCATTTTGCATAATCGACTTGAAATATAGACTTCACTCCATTAGTAAGTGGACCTTCCTTCTGGATAGTGGTATCATTGAGTGGAATGCAGTCTTCGCTTGGTCGATGCATTTGTGTCTTGTTTTTTTCTATAGTATCTATCTGGATCAGGTCATCATTTCATACAAGAGTTAATATCAGGTAGTTCTTGATATCAGGAGGTGAACTCGGGCCTATCATCAGGTCTCAACTTTCGGACATGTCCGAAAAGCAGCCGACAAGGAACCTGCCATTGACCACATGTTCCCTTTTCAGGGGTGGATTTAGGGAGGCTGGAGGCGTATAATATCAATCGTCAATGTTCTCGAAATTCTCAATCTTTAAGGAAGGGAGCGAAGGCCCTTCCCAGCTTTTAAGTTCACTTGTTCGCTCCTCCTAAAGAGTGCCCATTAAGCTAGCCCATTGGAAAGGAGGAAGAGCTCTACTAAGATCAGAAGTGGATGGATTTCTTCCTAGGAGCTAATCCCCAGCCTTCAAAAGTGACTAGTACAGCTCCTATTCATTCCTCATTCCAATAAGGCAAAGCATTTGACGTCACCATCAGGTTGAATGTCATCTCCCACCTGCCTCACTCCCTTTTCTTATTCATTATCAGAGTGAGAAAGAGGCCAACATCTACTATTTTACTATGGATGAAGATCAGATGACACAGAAAAGGTGGATTCTTTAGAACCCTCAGAAACATCTCTTTTCCATTTCCATTTATCCAGTTCATATCTAACTTTCGTCTCCAGGTCAATCAGGGGAATGGAAGCCACATTAACTAGTTGGAAGGCAGCGAGCCAATTATCTAAGTTTGTCTGCCCTTTGACCTCCTTTGTATCAAGGCTGAGTCGTAGATTTGATATCAGTCTGAGAGCAGATACAGGTGCTCGGTCTGAGGTTCGTAACATAGGGAGGAGGTGAGATGGTATGTCGTTCACATACTAAGGTTCCAGTCCTTAGCTAAGGGAGCAAGTTCACATCACAAGATGGAAAGGCTGAGTTCCCTCTAATATATTGATGGTCAGCATCGTCTATGGTGGATTGGGTTCGACTAAAGTCTCTATCGTACTTTGAAATTCCCTCTCATCCCTGAGCCTTCTTGGTCTGAAACTTTCGCAGAAGCGATTGACCTTCTATCTGTCGACCGGCAGCAACAAAGACAAGAGCGGGATTGTCTTCTTTACCTTTGATCTGGTTAGAGTGCTGGTCTGTCACGCCAGAAGTCACGGGTTCAAAGCTTGTTTTCCCTGCCTGATCCTCCTGTCCACGGGAAAAGAGATAGTCTGGTATTGAGTTTTGGCTGGTACCAAGGGAGAAAGATGAAGTTGACAAATCCTTTTTTGGACCTTCTTTTCGCTCTGTATACCCTCACCGCAGCAATCTTCTCGATTCGATTTCAAACTCATCTTCCCGAAAGTCGTGATCCTTGAGGGTAGTAACACTGGGATGGGACCTAGTCAGAATCAACAGGCCTCTCAGCAACTAACTTCATTATTCTTCCCAGGGCAGTGGACGCTTTCTATGAAATATTTAGGGCCTCGAAGATAGGCTGGAGCTTTTCGATTCCCATTGTATATCCTTGTACGCCCCTTCCCCCTGTTATGAGATAGTCCTTGGGCTTGCGGACATCAGAAGTAGAATTTTCACCCCACGAATATCTAGTTAACTCCCCTGATTTTCCCATTATGACTAGTCCAACTCCTAACTAGACTATAGCTTGGGACTGGCCAAATATCTATATCCCTACCCTCTTTTCTTGACTATATGTTCAAGATGCTCTGATAGTCCATGCTGGGACCTCTAAATCATGCTCAATCGCCGTCGTAGAGTTCAATAGATCAAGTTTTGCAAAAAGAAGGATATTTCTTACTCATTATAAGACAATTACTTATTCACAAACCTCGTGTGGGGCTAACAGTTTTAATTTTGTGTCATCCAGGTGCTGTTAGACTGACCATCAATCAAGATAACATATATACAATGAGATCGAGTGAGGAATGAGACTCAGATGCACCTGGTCCTGAACAAAGCCTCGCGGGAATAGGGTACTCGGTCTCAGCCCTTCTCCCTTCCACTCAGGAAAACTGACAGGGTAGGAAAGTGAGGGCCCTATCGTAACCTTGGTCTCGAGCTTCACGGATTCACTACCCAAAGAAAATAGCGTAATTAGTCTCGGAGTAGGAGTACCTACGATCTGATCATAGAAAGCGGGTTGTTGCGCGTTGATGTAGGAATTTGGAATCGGCAGAGAGAGGAATTCGGAATTCGCAGCTGCCCAAGACAACGTCGTACCTCACAATTTTGAGGAGGTCAGCAACTCTTCTTCCTCGCCTTTTTGAAAAGTCACTTCCCGCCTCACAACTCCCCCGGAAGCGCAGGTTGGCTTGGTACGCTCTCCAGTGAGAGTACGAAAAACTCAAATTTCCTTTCTGTGTCTTTCGCTCTTCATCCGTAGTCAAAGAACAGATGCTGACCTCTTTCTCACTCTGATAATGAATAAGAAAGGGCCTATGGAACCTACACGTGCATAGTCACAGTGCAATGCTAGTCGAGGTAAGTCATAGTAATATATTAGAGGGCAATTTATGGCTGGTTCGAAAGAGTATATAGAAGTGAATGAGTCTACATGATTGACGAAATTGCGAATTCCCACTAAGTCACCTGGAATGCTATCATAGTCCTCCTCCCTTCCAACTCTTTCAAGCCAAGACCCTACCGCATAATACGCAGGAAGTGTGTTATTTCTTATATTATCTAGTTGAGTTGTTTTATATCCTTTTTCAAATAAGGAAATATAGGAATGAAAAGAACATATTTAGGGGGTGAAAATAGAGATGGCTTTATATTTGCTATTATATATTCTAGTTGTCCGAATCGAGCGCAGGATCTTATTGAAAATGGGAACATGAGGGATGGGCGGCCCCAACCTCCTGGAGAGAGCGATGTTTCGCGGAGATGGTGCCGACATGGCTTGGGGGGATTGGAGTTCGGTATAGGCTTAGTGCAGGTTCCCGAGGGACTAAGCGTCGAGGTCTCAGGGATAAGCAAGATAGTACATATGTTTCATGAAATTCTCTATTTGATGCACTTTCTCTTTGATCTGGACTTTGCTCTGACTTAGGTCGCGGGTAGAAGTTTGGTGATCAATTCCCTTCAATTACACGCTCAGAAACGATGTGGCCTAGTACACTCCCTTCTCGGACCATAATATGACTTTTTTCCAAACCAACCGACGATGTATGTCATCCAAGCCTACCTCGGACTCTTTCTTCCCGACCTCGTCTGACTCCACTTTCTAGCCTGGCTCCCTCCGGTGGTATCCCGAGGGTTGGTGTGGCAGGAGGTAGACGTGGGCTTGTTGGAGGTAGAGTTCGAAGGGCTTCTAGTTTCCCACGTTGTGAATTTGATAAAGGTTGTTTGTATTGAAATGCTAATATTGTGGAGATCTGATCCAACTTGGACTTCTGTCGAAAAGCTTTGGCCCTCAATGGAAAATATGGGGTGAAAGGTAGGAAGTAGGCTCGCTTATAAGGAGAGGCAGGAGGGGACCTAGTCCTTGCCCTCTGATACTGCTGGGGAATCTGAGTCTCCGCGATCTGCTTCACTGACTGATTGATTAGGGATGTCTGAGGCCATTCTACCTTCCTATCTTATATAGCTTCCCCTTCGATGATGAATCATACCATAGAGGAAGTTAGGCTATGGGAAAAGGGGGTGCTCGTCACCTGTGTTCGGGATATATATCGGGCGAATCGCTAATAGTATCTAGACCTCGGAAGAGGCTGACACTCACTATTATGGTGCACCAGAGGATGATCCACAAGAAAGGTGATAGGATTCGAACCCCTTGCCGGCCCGCCCTGAGGGATTCGCTCTGAACTAAGAGTTGACTCGCGCCTTGCTTCTAATCCATATTGCTCCTGATCAAAGGCTTTGCTTGCTCATACTGCATGAGGGAGACAAGGCTGACTGACAAACCTGATAGGACCAAGAGAAGTAGAGTCGAATAAGCAAGAGAAAGCAAGAGGGCAACCCAAGATCTCTCTCCTCTTTGAAATATAATGAAATCTAATTAGAATATCTAATCCCATTGTGCGACTCAGAAAAATCCTCTTACCGAGCAATACGCCTCGCTATTAGTGAATCCCTCGCCCTCCATCGATGGGCTCACTTTCCCTCTGCTCACCTGTCGAACTCAGTCAACTACCATCTCGTACCCTCTAGACTATAAGCTCACTGGTGGGAGAGTGTATTTTCACTTTGCCGTGGTATTATATATTAGGATAGCTTTGGACGTTATTTTGCTTGACCCAAATTCAAATACTAGGCAAGTGTGAACTAATTGAATACTTGTATGAGAAATTCCTCGAATTGGCTTTCCATTTCCATAAAGGAGATATTTGACAACTCTAAGTTGGACATTATCCCTTTTCGGGAAAAAATGTTGCTGAATTGATCCCATCAGCTATGACGAGAGCGGAGGTTGGTGAGCAAATGTCTCGACTCCCTCCCTAGTGTTCAAAACAGTAGGTTCAACGAGGGAGAAACCAAGGGCTACTCAAAGCACTATCAAAATCTACTCCTGCTCACGGGAGCTCCTCTAAGTGTTCTAGTTGGTGGAAGTATAGGAGGCGATGACTTTTATATACTAGTTGGACATGTAGTCAGGACTTGACGATCCGATGCACATTCTGAGAAGAGATTTCGGTGAGGTTTAAAAATAATAGAAATAATTGGTGCGAGTAATTAAGATAATATATAAATTGAAGCAAGCTAACGCACGGGAAAGATCTGAAAGGAGAGGCAAGGAATTGTTGAACTTAGTAGTACTGAGGAAGGAAATTCTTCACTCCAGAATCAGCAGGGGACTGGGTCATTTTAGTCGATAGAGCTGAGAAGATGTGATTCCTTTTTCCCTATATTGCTTTTCGAGCCATTTCCTTGCCTCTCATCCCTGAACTTCTTGGTGTTTGTGTCTTGTTTGATTTTCTGATCAAACTCATGATCGAAAAAGGTATTGAGTTGGAATCGCGATTGGATTCTTGTCGTTCTGGAGGATCCAGCTATAGGAGAACAAGGAACAAAGAGCCCTTCCCCTTTTTCTGCACCCTCAGTCGTCGTTCTCAACCGAAGTTTAATGATAGTAGACGATCTTCTTGGAAATAGAGGATGCTAGGGTATGTCCACAAACCATAGAAGATAGATTGCTGCCTGCCATGAGACCACTAATCCAGACCTAGTCGATGATGTGGTTGACTCTGATTCCAACTCAGCAGTGACCAGTCTCGCTTGAGATAATAGCTACGTGGAAGGTGAAGAAGCATAAGCGACAAAAGGAGAATATCCAAGCATGATGTCTCCTCGGTCATTCTTATCGATTGATCCCTGGGGCTTTGCCTAAAGTGAATCCCTCGGAAAAGGGTGTTTCAGGAGTCTCTAAAGAGCTGGTGGACTGTCTACATATAGTTCGAATTGAAGAAAGATAAGAGTGAGTCCAAGTTTCAGGCAGAGTCTCCGGTAAGAAATCATTATACCTATAGTTCAAAGAATCAAGAATAAGCGCAGAGTAGAAGCAAGCGTAGTGGAGCGAGCAACTTCCCGGGAGAAATCTAGTTCGAATTCATATGAGGTCCTCTGTTATATGCACTTCCCTTGAGCTAATCTGAGGCTGGTTGGCTATCTGGAGCCCCGGCTATTCGAGTCCTCCACTTATGGTACGGGGCCGAGAAGGTCATCTTTCCCTCCATCTGTCACTAAAAGCCAACCCACGCATTCTAGACTATAAGGCGTCCTTCCCTGTCGCGTCTCATCTTTCTTGCTCTGTTGATCTTGGACCTAAAGTAGGTGCAAGATATATAGTTGGCGGATGGCTGATTTTCAGCACCATAGACACTCCACACCTGCTTGACTTCTCCAAATGATGTGGCCGCCAACCAGTCTTTTCTAATATCCACTAGCCTTCTAGCATTCCCACTTCGATTGTCCACTTCTAATAAACGTGATTGACCCAATTCTGGATCATCTTCTGGAATCATATAACTGTCAAAAATGAGGGAGTTTTCATCGGAACTGAGGGCAGTGTGTGGTGAGATGGACGCATAGGAGTCCATTCTAGACTAGTTTTTAAAGTGGGCGTCAAAAGCCGAGAAAACTATATCAAGTTCAGCGAAAGACGATGCCAAGCTCGAAGTGCTTCGTAGCCTTCCTTTCCCCTAATAAAATAAAGGTAAGAATCGAGCTGAGAGCCCCCAGATGTATAAAAGAGGACGAGAATCGACGAGCCTTCCGAACGTCCCGAACTACATATATAGCTGACGATTGGCTCTGGTTTTCGAATGGAGGATTGTTGAGGCTGGAACAATAATGAGAAAGGGCCAGACAGGCGCCAGGAGAACTCCGTGTATCCCCCTGAAGATAGTGAATGCCTATTAGTCTGTCCTTATGATGCTTGTCTGACCTTGACTAAGAAAGTCAAGAACTGTGAAACCACGCATTATTCCCGCCTCAGCTTCCGTACCTCACTCACATTCCCCATACCAAGGTCCACAGCTCGATCAAGAGAAGGTCAGAAATTCTTGGAAAACTAGGAGAGCCCTCCGAAAAAAGGCAAGAAATTGGCTTTTTTAGTCTGGATTTTTAATCAAGCCGGGGAGGAACGAACTAAGCTGATTTGAAGATAGGCATCATCGAACATTTGGGGGGGGAATCTTATAGTCAAGCAGAAAAAGAGGGCTAGGGTGGAAAAGAAAGGGTGGAGTTGATTCTTTCTAAGGCACAGTCTTTGCTCTCTTTTCCGACATCTTGTTTCTGCCAAGGCCTGACCTGCTAAGCTAGTCCTTCCTTTGCTCTATCTCTTTGGTAGTTGCCTAAAGACTTCCTTATTGGCTACCACCTTTCCCTGCCAATCCATGAAGTAAATAATCTATCTGCAGGATAGTCCTAGCCTGCTTTGTCGACTATACAATGAGAGATGTGCTAAAAGAGAAGGGAAGTCTATCTGGGCCTGCCTGAAAGTAGAGGATATATATGTACATAGGGAAGTAGTTAGTATGTAATGTCAGATGCGATACGCACGGTGCTTTAGTCGTCAGCCACGAGTCTTTGATAGTGTAACCTGAATGGAATGTGGCGGTGCTTTTTCTGCTAACTTGACAAGACCATTCACTCTCGCAATGTTGATTCCCTCTACCTACTTCTCCTATACCACAACAATGTCTTTGTTAAAGAAGAGTTCCTTCCCAAAGTGGGGTGCCAAAGAGCATGCATCAGAAGATATGCTCGATTAATCCGCTACCCAGAAAAACAAGAGCTGACAACCCTTTTTACTATCAAAAGGGGGAATATTACTGATTGACATGCCAGCAGGGTCGACAAATAGCAAGCAGGTGGGAAGTCGAGAAGCGAGCCGGAGCAAAGCCTATGCTGAGCCAATTACTCTCTGGTTTCCTATGAGTCGAAGAGATCTCGAGGGAGACTCGCTCTGCCCCCCTCTTTTGAGGGAGGTAAAACCTACGAGACATGAAGCTCGCCGACTCGCACACCTCCTTGAACCTACTCGCATGCAAGATGTCGAATCTTGTATTAGCTTTCAGCCACTCTTTTTGGAATGGCGCTCGGAGCCGAGTGGGACACAAAACCTGGGCGCATACCTCCCTCACTTTTATAGGGTCCTATTTTAGTTTCTAGAGGCCGCAACTCTTCCCCGACGCATCTCTTAGTCAAATATCGGGTGGGACCTCATGGGTCTTGCTTACTCAGTGTGGAGGTGCTTAGCTACGTGCGATTTAAGCAAGTGTGTTAGAGTGCGACGCGAGACGGCAATGCGTAGTTTTTATAGTATCTAACAAGGGGGAAGGAGAAGAAAGTCAAGTGGAAAAGGTGGACTTCTCTTGTTTCTACTATCTTTCTCACAGCTTCGCCACCTTCGCACACTATCACCCTTCGGTGCTTAGCCCGCCATCCTAACCTCCATTATCCTGCTTCACTCCCATGACTTGTGCTTGTCTAAACGTACCCCACGAGATATGCACTTCCTCTTTCGCCGCCCAGTTAGTGGTGGGTGGACCTTTTGGTATTTGGTATAAGTCAAGCGCCATGTCGCTTAAATTCATCAATTCATCCAGCGACATGTTAATAATGCCAATAAGTGCAAAGTCTTTTAGTAGCTTCTAGATCTAGCTTCTCTGTGAAACTAGGATCATGTGAGCTTATAACCATGGTGACGTCCTCCTAGTGATATCGAATTCCCCCAATAACATTATACGAAAATTATGTTAGATGCCTGACATCATGGTTGTCAACGCATAATTTTATTTTAGAATTTTAATTCATTTTTCTATTTTCAAAAAATAAAAAAGATGCATTTATTCCCTATCTAGATATAAAAACCATAAATTTTATAAAAAAAACTCCTTAAAAAATTCTGATCATCTATATTATTATATATTATAGCACATATTACAAAATTACCAAAAAAATACAAAATATGAACCTAAAAATCACCAAATCCAAAAAAATCGTAAAATATAGCAAATATTATCTAAAAATCCAGAAATATAGCTTTCTATTTATGAATTTTCTTTATTATATATAATATATATAAAAAATGAATGAGTTTTGAACTTATGTATATTTATTAAACTCAAACAATATCGGATATTTATTCTATGCATTGTTTTATATATCTCATAACTTTGAATCCCACAAAAAACGAAAATCTCTAAAAAACACCACAAATAGAGAAAATATAAAAAAACACAAAAACATTTTATTTTCTATAATTATAATATATTTTTACTTATTTATAAATATAAATAATTTTGTATATATATTATATATTACTTATAATATATTTATTATGTTATATAATTATATATCTTTTGTTAAAAATAAAAGTTAAATTAAAAAAATACAGAATAAAAATAAAAAGTAAAAGTTAAAATAAAAAAATAATTAAAAATGCATGAAAATAAATATATCAGAAAACACACATAAAATAAGGAAAAAGTGAAAAAAAATAATTATTGTTAATTAAGAAATAATTAATAATTAATTACTACCTACCAATTTGCTCCCCAGTGTTTAGTACTCTACATTACTTTCCTTATACACATATTTTGTAGAGTTAAATAAAATAAATTTTAATTCAAATTCACATTGATTAATTTATCTATACATCGTGGGTTAATTGTTGCTTATTTGAGAGCCGATAGTCACAATAATTATTGACCTAGATTGTTAGATCAATAGGCCAATCTTCTGAGTAAAGACTAGGTTTTCGATTCATCTTCCTTTCTAATTGGTTTTGTGATGTGGTTCGATGAGAAATCTAAGCATAGCCTGCTCAGGTGCGGGCAACTCGGCTATTAGTGAGTATACGAGTTCTTCGTATGACTCACTCGCCCTTGAAAAGAGACTTGTAGATTCTACTTTTTTATCAATTTTATAGTTTTTTAATGAAGGAATATATATAATGGCTAATTTAGGTGTAGGCAACTAGGCCATCATTGAACCGTGTGATTTGTCACATGCTTCACTCACCTAAGATGCGTAGTGTCTACCGATTCTTCATTGCTTGATGTTTTGTTATATTCTTTTTGTTTCACTATAGTTTTTTACTCTCCAAGTTTTTATAGAGGAAACTCTTTCGGTGTTTTAGAAATATATCCCTATATAATGAGAAACATTGTCGAAATTTTCATAGAAATAGGTCTTGATATAGGGAGAAACTCTCCAAATTTTTCATAGAAATATCACCCTGTATAAGGGAAATCTCTTCTTAAATTTCGAGGAAAAAACAAGTTATTTGCTTTCCTGGCACGTTCTTTGTGTTCTTGATATGAAAGTAAAATTAAATCATTTCAAGAATCATAAATCACCCTTTCAAATAACGAATCACGAAAAAGCGTTGCACATGCGAGAGAGAGCTAAAATAGGTAACGAAATCCTGTCTTTTATTATTGGATTTTTCATATGAATTCGTTGAAGTTCCTAATTTTATATTCATTGCTACGAACAACCATGATTTAGCTATTTTTGAGAAAATATGAAAGTTGATTTGTGATTCCCACTAAAATAATAGATAAGCATCGAATTAATGTGGTGGCTTGGAAATTTAGGGTTTGGGAGTTAAAATAAGTACAAATATGAGTATATATACAAAGGAATTAATATATATGTAAGTCTATACTCAGTATTGATGCATAAGTAAATCGAAGACTTAATAGAGGTATTACATCATGGTAATTTATGTGTATTGAAAAGGATCTAGAAATGGACCGTGCATTAAGTTAAGGATGACTATGACTAGAACTATAGGTCGAGCAAGAAACCTGTAGGTTTGTCCAAAGGAGTCGGTATTGGTGTGGCCCTACCTTAGTGGTACATGGTTGCCTTATGATGATAAGTGAACACAAAATGAATGAGTGATTTGCAATGTATGGTATATGGTGCCAATATCTTCGAATTGAATGATGGAAGATGTGGTTGTGCCATATGGAGGCACACAGTGGAACGATTAGCACTTGGGTTACGATAACACTTGAAATAAGTCATTGGTAAAACGATTAAGGTGAAAATGGCATATGGTTTTATGAAACTGGGTCCTTGAGGGCGGTTTGCATTTGTGAACAGGCTATAGGGTCTAAGGACCCTGTATTACTAATAAAAGAGATTTTCTCAAGAGTAGTTTAGAGGATTGGTTGAGGCGACGGGCAACGGCCTAAGATCATCAATATCAACGCAATCCCCAATCTTGGAGTGTCCACAACTTTGGGGTCTGTGGAGGGGAGAGGACCAATACCTGACGTGGATTAGAATGGATATGAACTAAAATAAAAATGGGATAAATGAACAAATGTGTAATTTGGCTTGATGAACCGTACAAATATAATGCTTGGGTTATATTCTTTTCTTCTTTATTGAGCATTGTCTCATTTCTTTCCTGTGTTTTCTGAAAACCCAACAGGAACCAGAGAGTCATCACATGGGTAGTAGCTATCTAATCAACCCCAGTTGCATTACTTCATAAGGTGGTTGATAATCTTTTTGTGCATTTCCTTTCCAGACGTACATGTAAATGGTTATAGTGGGACAATGTACCATGCAAACTTTATTTTTTGAATGGAAACATGTTGGATGTTTTTCTTAGTATTTTTAATTCCAGATTGTTTTTTAATGTTAGTTGTGATTTGAATAAATTATATTTGAGTAAGCAAATCCGGATATGGGAGGATCTGATGACCCGGAATCAAGATCGCGACATAGAAAATCAAATCAACTAGTAATGCCAAGAACTTTGGGGTTGTAAGGGTTGAACTAGTACGTGAATATTAATAGCGTGTAATTCATTGTTATTTCTATCTGGATTTAATGTTTAATTTACACTAAATGGTATGCTGCTTCGTAATATGAGCCAATCATGTGGCAATGGTAGGCGAATACAAATATGCCTGAAAATAAATGACCAACTGATGAAGCCCAAAATGTGGCAGTGAGTTCCTTTCTCTTGTTCATAGTCATCTCATTTATAAGTGAAAATTTTGGGGATGATTACTAATTAGTGACATTAATAGAACCACTTTGATGCCCTCTATTACAAGAAGTACAAGTTCACTCCTGTCAACAAACAACCACATTTTGATAATAAACTATAGCAGGAAGTCATTGATCAACTTCATGTGAGGCCCAACGAAAGGTAAGCAACATAGGGGTTCACACTAAATTCTCATCAAACTCCCACTACGGCACTTCTGGTTCAACGAGGGTATATGGTCCATCACCCTCACAATACACATAGACATTTGGATCTATAATAGTCTGATCCATATTAACGAAATATCTACTAATAACGAAAATATTTTGAATGTGATGGGTAATGTGTATACTAGACTGGACACTGTAGAGGGCCAGATAGATTTCAGGTAAAAGATTATCCAATTAATTTGAAATTCTTAATGTAGAACAAAATTACTTATAATTTTGAAATTATAGCAGCACTCGTAATGCAATCGGTGATGTTGATGGTAGGAGTGACGACGACGAGGATGACAAAGAAGAACGGGAAGATCAAATGATGATGTGATAATAAGGGTGATTCGTCATTGAGTGGTCATCTACGAGAGGGATGAAGACATTGAGCGAAGAGATAGGGAAATCCAAAGGAGATAAGAAAGGATAAATGGAAGAGTATCCTTCAGAGGTGGAAGAAGTAGCCAACGATTAATGTTATTACTTCTACTTTCCTAAAATGTTATTTTTTATAATCTTCTTTTTTTTGTAGGTGTTAGTGTTTATAATAATGATTGAACTCATTATGATGGCTTCAATCAAAAAATCTGTGTCATTGTGTATATGTTTCATTGTATTTTTGAATGGATGTCTACAAGAATGTGCATGTGTGAATGTAGGTTATATGTGTGTGGTTCATTGTGAGTTTGCTCACATGCATATCTTTTTTTAAGCATGGATATGTAATACATTGTTATATGTGTATGGTTGACTGAGTGTGCTCGAATGCATGCTATATGTGTATGAATGATTAAGCATGCTCAAATGGATGTATTATATGTGTTTGCTTGCTTGAATACATGTCTTACGCATGTATAAATGTGATTCAATTGTTGAAAATCTAAGCACAAGTACCTTCCAATTTTTTTCTGGAAGCAAAAATTGTGACTACTATTATTCTCCCATGTTCTTGCATTTACTAGTTTTTTTTATAATGGTTGACACTTACGAGAACGAGGGACCACAGTAGTCACACAAAGCTAGCACATTGTGAGCAGACTGCACTTGTAATGTTGATTGTGGCCCCTAACATATGAGCAAGGCTTTTTGGACAACATGTAGTCCCATATGGCTTTTATTATCACAATGGGATTACATTACATGCATAGAGGGATTGCTTTTGTGCTCGAAATTTTGTCATGTTCTTGTAATTAATTTTATTTTCATCTGAAAATATGAAACAAAGTTATTTCTAAAATGAAAAATATACAAAAATATGTTCATTGTATATAAGTATATTTTATATATGATCACATTCCCCATTTTTTATTTATTATGTATTATAAAATAAAAATCAACAAAAAAAAATAAATATATGTCCAACACAATGTACAATCATGACTAACTATAATAGATATCTATATTATTATGAAAACACATTTTTTAAAAAAATTACAAGTATAAAATAACTATAAAAATAAACATAAATTCCTATCTTTCAAAATGAGCAGATTTTACAAAAATACTTTTATATAATGTTGTATATCTTAAAATTTTGAAGAACTTACGTGGTTACACTTTTAGATTAGAGTCCATTTGCTATTAAATACAAATTTGACAAGACTTTTGTATATTTTGAATTAGGAATGCTTGTCATATATCTAGCCCTGATTGAGTTGTAATCAACCTAGGGATGCTGATCAATCTCCTTTTCATCACCTTTATTTTTTAATTTTTGATTGAATTCTCAAGCTAAATGCATGTACATATCATTAATTTGTCAAATAAACACTCTGTAATTTGTACAAAATACTATATAAAATATTGCATATTTATGGTATTTAATTCTAAAATAAAAGAATAATGGAAAAAAAGAAAAGGAAATGAGACACCATAGGTGTTGAGTGACCCTAGACCCTGAGACACAATCATCATGATGAGTTGGTCGACAAGGAAAAAAGTATGGGGAGATAGCACAGAAGAATTGTACAAATATACAAAAAAAAACACACATAAAATCCTAATTTTAATTCATTTATAATTGATTTTTGGGATCTTTTTCATACTATTATTTTTACACCTCAAATAACGCAAAGAAATATATAAAATTGATTTCACAGAAAAATAATGCACAATGTGCTTCGGACAAACAAAATAAAAAAAATAAAAACTTCATATACATGTATCTTCTCCAGAATGTATCAAAATGGACAAAATTGCTTTTAATTGTATATAACTTTTATTAAGTATTTAATGAAGGTGGTTTCATTTAATTTGGAGCTACTATGCAAAAGTTTGATTTTGGGCCCATATTGTGCAACATACGTGTATATTTTAATCATTATATTTATTCTTTGTATTTTTCCAAATTCTTTTATTTTTATAAAATTGTAAATATTTTTTAAAATATATATCCATAATTAAAATAAATTAAAACCATCAAAATAAAATAAAAATAGGGCATTTACTTCAATAAATATGTAAAAATACACTTATATATACCTATAAAGAATCTATACATAATTATTTAAGTATATAAACAAGCTCATACACATATAACAAAAATACCTAAATACATAATTGAATAAATCAAAATTATATAAAATACATGTATTAAGTAATAAAATATATAGTATAAAAAATAAATATTCAAAATACATGTATATTTACCTATTAATATACATGTAATTAGTAACTTGTAATAGAACGCTTTGAAAAATAAATAAAAATATGTAATAAAAACTACATAAAATTAGAAATATTTTTTATGTTTTCATAAAAAAATTAAATCATTTGTGATTTTATATTCATTTTGGAAGGCATTTTTACCTTGGAACTTCATGGTTGGTCAAAGTGGACCAACCATGTGTGTTTGTTTGTTGACCTCTGGTCGATAATTCTTCTGACTTATAGTCTAGTTAAAAACTTCACAGGATCCCTCTTTCACCCCTTTTCTACACCTTCTCCATATCCCTCGAGTCTTCCACCTCTGTGCATCCCCCATGTTCATCGTCTTTGCCGACCTCTCCCTATCCTCCTACCCTTGTTCCTTCTCATGCCATCGCTCCTCAAACTTTTTCAACCCTTCGTCTATAAATAACTCACCCTCACCCCTTTTGTCATATTTAATTCCTCTTATGCACCTCTTAGCCCCACAATCAATCATGTGAACTGTGATCGGTGATAGGAAGCTAGATTGGTTGGTTTGCAACGAGGAGGAGGAGCATCGGAGTCGGTCCAGACCATCGTCGAGGCTCCACCGTATCGTTTAGCTTCGTTGGCACACAGCCGACTGGAGGCCATTTCCTTTACATTCCTAAGTAAATCTTAGCCTTAGTTTTCATTTTCGCTTTTTAATTTCATCTTTAGTTAGTAGAACTAGGTTTTATTAGGAATTACCTTTCGACCTGGATCTCGAGCTCAAGATCAAAATCATTATGATTTTGATTATATTTCAACACATTCCACATCCATATTAGTTCCTTGATACAACCTTTTCAGTTTACCCAACAATTTACCCTTGAATTTGCAAGAATAGAGGTCCGTCCAGATCCTCTTCCTTTGCTTCACCCGAGTTTCATCCCCATTCCACTCTTGCTATGTTTCAAGTTCAATCCAAGGTCGAGGACGACACACTCCATTAGGTGGATCTTTTTGTGTAGGTCTTGCATGTGGAAAAGCACCTGGAGTGAGGAATCAATACCCAACAGCTACTCTAGGACCCCTAAGCTTGATCAAACCCCATGTCCCATCTGAAGGGACTTGGAACTTGGAGACTACCACCTGCAGCTACGGAGCTTTGTCAGGAAACATTTTTACCCATCAACGAGGCGAATCGATGCTGGAGCGAGGAGGAATCAGAGAGCAAAGCAACGATGGGGAGGTATTCTTCCTCGTTCATCTACCGCACTTGAGAACCTCCGATCATGCCATCGCTCCAGATCTAATCTGGAGGGTTCCTTCTAGGAGAAGTGGTATGTCACCTTTACCCTCTGATAGTCCATGTGGCAGGTTGCAGGCAATTGGTCCTCAGGTTTTAAGTGGTAAATTTGTAAGGTCCACCCTATGCCTTTTTGTATTTAATAGTTAATCTTGTAAATATTTTATTACATGTAAAAGTTGGTGTGAAAATTGCAAAAGAACCCTTGTCTCTCCAGCATATTACATATTGGTCCACTGCTAGCTCTGCTCACGTGACCTTCGACGTGAGTTGGGAAAATTTCATGCATAACCCACAAATTTGTTGTATTTTGATTTAATTTATATAAATCCAATTTCAGTTCAAAAATTTATATTTTGGCATATACCACTTGCATTTATTTTAATTATGAAAATGCCCTTGCCAACTTAATTATTTTTGTGTTGTTTATTTATTCTCCAAAACATCATATGTGGTCTGAAAATCATGGAACAATAGGATGATGTGTCTGATTTACTGCTCTTTCACATTATAAATTTTATTTTGCATTTTATGTGCATTTGTATTTACTAAAAATAAAAGAGAGCAAGTTTATTCACTCTCTAAATTGAGAAATCAAAAATTATAAAAACATAATTAAAGATAAAAAATATTACATATTATTTATTATAGTATTTTATATCTATAGACCAAAAATCACAAAAACATCAAAAAAAACTCTAAAAATTAGCAAACCCATGCTAACCCTAAAAATTATAAAATATTCCCAAAAATCCCGAAAATATTAATTTCTATTATATATATAATCTACATATTAAAATTAATTTGGAGAAATTTTGAACCTTTTTTGCTTTTTTTAAGTCTCAAATCAATTTAGCCTATTTTAAAAGTCCCTGATTTTGTATATTTTGGCATTTAAAAATACCTAAAAATTAGCAAAGATACCCATAAAATCAAAAAAAATAGAAAAAAATCTTAAAAACACAAGAAATATTTTATTTTTTTAAATGTTGATTGTTTTTATCTATATCTATAATTGCAAAACCTAATAATGTATAATATACATATATATAGTTCTATATAATTAATATGTTTTTAATTATTATAAATACTTATAAATATTTTAAAACCTTTTAAAAATTAAAAGGGTTGTTTTTAGGTATTTTTCTAACTTTTAAATTTATTATATATTTTTATTACATATAGATTATATTGTACATATTACATATAAATATCCATATTATATATTAAAAAGAAAAATAAATTTAAAATCAGAAAATATAAAAAGAAAATGAAAATTATAAAATAAAAAATGTATTATATATAGATAAAAAATAATCATTTTATTTAAATAAAAGCGCACAAAAACATTAATTAATTGAGTGAATATTGCACAAATACATATATTACTTATTCATTTTTTATTTATAAATAGTATACCTGCTGCACCAGTGTGTCTCACTGTGATCGACTCCTACTCTACTTGTTACTTTGCATACATTTATAGTAAGGTGATAATAAATTTCTATCCACATTTCATCTGCTTTGATTGCTTCATTAATATGTCGTGGGTTGATTGTTGCTTATCCAATTGGTTTTGTGAGTGGTCACCCCATTGACTATGCTCTCTCTTTGTGTGGAGCGTAAGACCCTCCTCACTAGATCAATATGGTTAAACAAATGGAACTGTTGTAGAGGAGCAATGGAGTCTAGCATTTATTTTGTATATTATGCTGCTTACTCTTCTCTTTATTTCTCTGCTATTTATTTTTTATAATTATTTTGACTATTCTAATCCATATTTCTTTGTTGATTTTTCTTGTGAGTGACTGTATGGAAACGTCTATCTCTTAGGAGGTGGATGCACCCGAGCCGTGAGGAGGTCGAATTTTCTACTTGTAAGTCGACTAAGAGAGAGTAAGAGAGAGGAGCATAGGAAGAAGGAGAAGAGATGTCAGTAGTAATAATTTGGACACTACCACACTTCTACTTCACAAGTTCTGGTACCTGGGTATCTGTTGACCTAGGGGAATCGTTGGTTTTCTTGAGTTTTATTCACCTTTATTTCATTTTGTTTCACGCATTTTGAGCTTTCTGCCTTTTCTTTTCATTTATTTTTGGTGATTGAGATCCTAGATCTAGATTTGCTTAACTCGGAAGCTAAGTCCAAAGCTTTAATAGAAGAATGCAACTATAGTATCTTTTGCTTGGACCTATTCAAAAATTAAGTGCTAATTACTCAATCTTGGAACAAAGTGGCATGAGACTCCATACAACACTAGCTTGACCCGTTGTGGCAGGCACCAAGGAGTATCCAAGGTCGGACACTTGGAGTCATTTTTGAGTGATGAGAATTGGTTCTTCCCGATAATAACAAATATTGTTTAGGATGCTTTATCACTTGCATATCAAGCATGTAGTATAGGTTTAAATATTCTGTCTTGCATCCTACAGGGAGAGAGAGCTAGGAAGCACTATAAGTAATTTTAACTCTACATGCATCATTAGTTACTAAGGTGAGATTTCCATCTTAGTAATGACTTGCACGGCTTTTCTGACTTCTTCCCCAGTTTAACACCTAGGATTTAAAGGAAAAATAGGAAAAAAATGTTAGGCAGATTGCTCTGAAAAAATAATCAAAAAATTGAAAATCAATAACTAAATCAATGGGACTGCTAATAACACTTTATCCTTAATAAAAATCATAATGGAAATATTGTTTTGGGTTCATAAAGCCCTCCTTTGTTTCAGGTACGTTCTAGATTGATTGAGGAGAGACCACTAGGAATAGAGCCCAAAACCCGATCTTTGGCAGCCTTGATTGTCACCTGGGTTGGTGAAGTATTGGAGCTTCCATCGCACATGACTGAGTAGGGCCCTATCAATGACGGTGTTCCCACTTATGTGGAGAATACGACTTGGTTTGAAGTACTGTGCTTAGGCCACATCTTGTCAGATGTGTCCGTCTCATCGGTTTATGTCTGAGTACCTCACTTGTGGGGGAGGTATTGGTTTCAACTATTGGCTTCCTCCTTTATTTCGTTGTCTTAGTAGCCGCCCAGTCACAAGATCAAAGACCTCAAAGTGCGCAGATGAGAGGATACAAAGAAGGTTGAGGAAGTACATGGAACTTTCCTGGCAGTACACACACTCCTATAGGGATAGTGCTCATAAGGACTTGTTATAAGATCTTGCCTGCAAAATAAAAATAAAATTGAAAAGACAAAAATAGTCGAATTCGTAAGGCTTCATATGTGTCGATTTGGTGAACCCACAACTTGTTTGGTGTTTGTTTGATTTTAGTTAAGCTCAAAGATTAGTCCCACACATCTATGCCTTTTTAATTCATCTATTTTATTCCTTATTTGACCGTCACTCGCTTTGAGCCTTCTGCAATTTTGCACTCCTTTTATTCCTTGTTTGACACCATATATTTCATCTATTCTTGATCTCCCTCTTCATCTTCAATATGGCGACTCATGGATGGCTTAGTCGGAACTCTACCAACACCAACATCGATTCCATTTGCTCACCTTCTCCAATAATTCAGGATAATTCTCGAGAACCTAGTTCAGACTCTGCGAATCGATCTTCGGACTCCCTACCTTCATCAATAATCTAGGATAACTCTTTTCCAGAACTCTTCCCATTTTGGATGGTAACTGATTTCCCTCCTTACGCATCACCATCCTCAGTGAAGTTATGTGTTGCCCTTATCACAGACCAATTCCCTACATCTGGTGCTTCTATTCGAACTAATCGGGGTATCATTCCGTGTGCAGATCATGAGCTCAATCTGGAGCCGTAGATTCTATCAGGCAGATTCATATAGTGAGATGGATCCCATAGGAAAAGGGAAGGGACCGCAATACCCTCCGCAACCACAACCAGAGTAGGGTGAGCCAGACCAAAATATAGTGAATGCCCAGCTTCTCACCTCCATTTAAGCGATTCAACAACATCTCACCGACCAGGCATTGGCCTAGGTCACCTTCCATGACATGCCCAATTTTCTGATGAGAAGGAGAGACAACCCAAAAGGAGGAGCAAGATTTGAAGAAGAAGAGAGAGAGAATATGGAACCGGTTGAGGTTCGACAAATGCCCAAGCAGAGAGGCCCAAGCCCATGTTCATGGAGACTTACGACCCTGGAGCGGGCCAGATGATCAAGTGGATCCAAATACCTATGGTTTACGTACACTTCAAGTTAAAGTCTTAGCTCTTGGCGCTTCTTCCTAGCTTCCATGGGAATAGGAATGAGGAACCTTGTATCCATATGTAATAGTTTCCACGTATATATGTGGCAACTCACTACACTAACTTACTGTTAGGCATAGTCAAAATGACGGCCTTTCCATTCAGCATTTAAGATAAGGGGCTTCATTAGATCAACCATATCAGGAAAGTCATCACCACCAGGGAGGAATTAAAGTTAGTCTTCTTACATAAATTTTACCCTCTCAGGCAGTTGAATCAAATGCGAGCCCATATAGCCAATTTCATCCAATCCACCCACGAATCCATTCACTAGGCTTGGCGGATATTTACAGATCTACAAAAGAAATGTCCCCATCATGACATTCTTAGGACCAACCTGGTCCAACATTTCTTTGGGGGGATTGGCAATTGAGAGTTAGAAGCTTGTGGACACCGTATGTGGCTGCTCACATTTCAACAAAGATTAGGACGTCATCTAGTAGATCATCAAGGAAGTGACCGAACGAGTGGCTACCTTATCTTCCTCCCGTGCATATCAGCGCTAACCCCACAATCTTCAGAAGCCAGTTCATACGGCAGCATCTCACAAGTAGAACAAGGACGAGAGCTCCAACTTGAGAATCAATATGAGCCACTTGTCCATGGTGGATATCATAGAGAAACGGTCATAGGACCTCAAGAAACTTTCCATGATCGAACAAAGGACACAACATCTAGATAAACTGAATTAGATCACCAAGAAGTTGGAGCTGTTGGTTAGTACCATTAGTGCCTTCCAGTCTACATGTAATCACCCATTCCCTCAATAGCAAGGAGTTGAGGTTTATCCAAAACTACCAGCTTCAGCAGTAGCAACAGTTTCCACAATACCATGGAAATTGGAGATAGAACCAATATCAGGAACCGCAGTACCTTAATACTAGCAGAATTAGCAATACTCAATTATTTCATATCAGAGCCAACCACCTCAGCCCTATCAGTGGCGCCACCCTTATCCTCAATACCATTCTTACTATTCATACTCGCAACCTCTACACCATTCCCAACATCAACATGGCCAACATGTTGAACCATCCGAGTCTACTCTTGTGAACCCTGCATTGTATTGCTTGGCTCAGCTTGTGAAGAGCCTTGCAGAAATAAGTCAGAAGATAGATGACCTCACCACTGCGAAGACCCCAATTTCGTTACAGGTGGAGGCAAATCCCAACAATTTACACAAGAAAGAGAAGGTAGTCTGCAATGTCTCATCCAACCGTACAGAGTCATATTTACATGATGTGTTTTTATCTGATGATGTTACTCTCAGGAGCAGTAGGACTCTTCAGTCATTTTCTACAATGGAGGGGAAGAGTAAAGCCTCCATGGACAAGTCATCATCTTCTTTTACATCTATCAAACCAACAACCTTGTCAGGTGAGGAAGAATAATATGGAGGAGGCACATAAGATTCAAAAGGCCAAAAAAATCAGGAAAATCAAAATCAACAAAAATAAAGCAGCAACAGTAGTCGAAGCACCATCGTGCCAACCACCGACGAGACTACACATGCAGCCACCCTGATGCTAGCTGATCGTGCCCTGCCTGCAGATTTTGGGTGTCCACCTATCTTGGATTATCATGCTCATTCTAATCATCTTTTTGTAAACCAGATGTGGGCACAAATTTCGATGTATATAAGATTAATATGTTTGCTTTAGGTTGTATAAATATTCAGTTTCCAGACACTTTGAGAAAATCCAAAAAAATTAAAATCTTGAAGACTGCCTTATCTGACCCTGATGTAGTCGAAATCATTTAGAATATTGTTCTTGAGATGGCCCTACTCAAAGCCATCAAGTACATGCCTAATATCAAAAGGGGTTGAAAGAAGTATGTGCATCGAAAAGATAGGCGCACAAAGCCATAGAAAGGAATATTAAACATATCTTAACCATGACCACTATAAATGCAATAAGCAATCTCCCGACCAAAAAGTAAGACATGGGAGATCCTCTAGTCAGATGTTCGACTAGGAGTTCGATCGAACACTCCTTGATAGCGGGTCGTTAATCAACATGATGCCTACTTCACTACTCAAAGAATTTGGGTTGGGACTGATCAAGTCCACAAGAATGATTCTGCAATTCGCAGACACTTCCATCAAGTGACCTCAAGGTATTCATGAGGATGCCATCGTCACCATTCAGGGAATGCAATTCCCTGTAGACTTCATTGTATTAGATATGGACACCTCAACTCCTCTACTTCATACCCTGATAATCCTTGGACAGTCGATCCTTCTAGCAGCAAAACTAGTGGTGGATTATGGTACTGGGCAGATGATCTAATACATTGAGACTTCATTGTATTAGATCACCTTTCGTTTTAGCAGCAACAAGGTACCTATTGAGATGGTCCAAGCATTGAAACCTTCAAAGTCTACATCAGATGAGAGCGAGCCGACAGAGCAATGAACAGAGTTTTGTGACTTTCTTGCTGAAAGCCATGATACAAATATTTTCATGGATGGTATCGAGACCCATGAATTCCTCTCTATGGAGGAACGAGTGGATATCAAATTGAATTCCCGAAGGTCTTTGAATATGATATTTCCGCTGATTTGCCAAATGAGTACATTGTTGGCCACCAATCCTTAGTAGAACATTACAAAATTATTGAATTTTTTTGTGAACACAATTCAATCATCGAAGAATTATGTGAACACTAGATTAAGAGCTTATAGTGCCAATGGTATATATATTACAGTTGAAAGATCCGATACCATAACTCTGCACAATAGTTGAGGTCACCACTAAGCTAAATCATACAACGCCTGAGCTCAAACCACTTCCAGCAAACATGAAATACGCCTTCCTTGTGGTTGCGCAGAAAATGTTCCTAGTGATCATCAATTGACATCTAACATAGGAACAAGAATCTCGTTTTCTAGAGGTTCTCGAAATAAACCGAAAGGCCATAGGTTGGAAAATTGCAGATCTCTATGGGATCAAACCCTCATTGTGCTCGCAACACATATATCTTGAAGAAGATAGCATGTCTTTCCGAGAATTCCAGTGCATAATAAATCAAATCTCTGGGAAGTTGTGATGAATGAAATCATGAAATGGTGTGATGCGGGGTTCATATATCCCATCTCCGATTCAAAATGAGTGAGTCCCTTGCATGTTGCACCAAAGAAATTAGGGATCACTATGGTAAAGAATGACAAAGGAGAGGAGATCACAACCAGAGTTCCAACGTCTTGGTGGGTCTGTGTGGACTATTGACAACTAAATTTAGCGACCAGGAAGGACCATTTTTCGCTCCCCTTCATCGACTTAATAGTCGAAAGACTGGTCGTGAAGGACAACTTTTGTTTCTTGGATGGATACTCTTGTTATAATCAAGTTGCAATTGCCCTTGAAGATCAAGAGAAAACAACCTTCACCTGTCCATTTGAGACCTACTCCTTTCGTAGAATGCCATTTGGTTTGTGTAAAGCTCCAATGACATTTCAACATTGTATGTTGGTTGTGTTCGTTTACACGGTTGGTAGTTTTCTCAAGGTTTTCATTGATGATTTTTCTGTCTATTTGGATAGCTTCTATCAATGCCTATCTTACATGGACTGAGTGCTAGAAAGATGTTGTGAAGTAAATCTAGCGCTCTTTTGGGAGAAGAGCCATTTCATGGTGACCGACGGGATCGTGCTAGACCATGTCATATCAAAATGTGTCATGGAGGTGGATCTTGTGAAGGTGGATGTCATATCTAAACTTGAGCCACCTACAAATATGAAGCAGGTCTAGTTGTTACTTAGGCATGTTGGTTTCTACTTATAATTAATCAAAGATTTCAACAAAATTGCCTGACCGTTGATTAAACTTATATGCAAGGAGGCAGATTTCATTGTCAATGCCAGATTCCTCCAAGCCTTTAATCAATTGAAATAATAAATCATCCAGGCCCCTATACTTCAACCATCAGATTGGTCTCTACCATTTGAGATCATGACAGATGCTTCTGACTAAGTCATTAGAGCAGTTCCGGGACAATGATGAGACAATGTACCATTTGCAGTTCACTATGCTAGCAAAACTCTAGATGAACCTCAGTAAAACTACAATGTCACTGAAAAAGAGCTGCTAGCAGTCGTCTTCACCCTAGAGAAATTCAGATCCTCTCTCCTTGGATCCATAGTGATTGTATATACAGACCACTCTACAATTTAATATTTGCAAGCCAAGAAGGATGTCAAACTACGACTCATCAGATGGATCCTTCTGCTCAAGGAATGTGATCTTGAAATCCATGACAAACTTGGAGTTAAAAATATGGTTGCAGATCATTTCTCAAGATTGGAGCAGGGCTTATTTCCAATTCCAGATATTTTCCAAGATGAAGTTATTCTGTTAGTCACCTTGCTCCCTTGGTTCATCGATATTGTGAACTATCTGGTATCCAAGAGAACTCCATAAGATTGGGTGAAGCTGTAGGTTGACAAATTCTTGTTAGATATTCATTTCTATAAGTGGGAGGATCCTTATCTCTTTCTTGAGGGGGCATATTGCATGTGAAGAAGGTTCATTCCTATGGAGGAAGTCCAAAGTGTACTTGAGCATTGACATGCTAGAAAATTAGGAGGACACCACTCTCAAAAGCGTACAACAGCTAAAGTACTCCGATACGGCCTCTGGTGGCCGACCTATTCAAATATGTATAAGACTGCATCAAACGCTATAGTGACTGTCAAAAGATGTGTGGTAGCATAGGAATGAGAGATACAATGCCCCTGAAGTACATTCAGATCTCCAACGTAACCGATGCATGGGGCATTGACTTCATTGGCCCATTTCCCAACAGTTGGGGTTATGAGTATATTCTACTAGCTGGCGATTACGTGAGTCGTTGGGTAATGAACGCAGATTTTAACCTCTTCAAAAGTCGGTAATTTTAGTATATGAGATGAAAAGCAATCTATCAATAACCACAATTCTTGAATACTGTGGAGAATTTTTACTTGGCAAGTCTACCATAGTCGAACACAAGGAATAGACGATTTTTAGTTGTATGGTTTTACATTGATTTCAATAATTATTTTAACACTATGTTAATTTCTGTGTAAAAAAATAAAATGAAAATAAAAGAATTGTGTTTATTAAAAATACAATCTAATGTGAACAAAAATAAACAGGAAGATAATGGTGAAGAACATGATTTATTATTATATGATTTAAATCCTCAATTAAAATAGTGAAATAATCGTCAAAATTAATCATTGGTGAAAAGAGATTAATTTCAAGAAATATGCATCAATCGATATCTCAAATGCATGCCAAAAAGATCAATACTTATTACTCTTATTTGGCTCAGAAATCAATGAAATATTCTCAAGTAATTTTAGCTTGATTTTTCCGGTAATTTATTCCTTAAAAATATAATCAATTAGTCTTAGGAAATAACTCAATTATTTCTCTTTCAATAAGTCCTTAAACATATTATGTTCTCAAAGAATATCAATAATAATACAAGAGAATAGATCAAATTCAAATCCCCGTAATCGAGTTCATGCAAAATCAATCAATAGTTTTCTCAATAAAATATTGAACAAGTCAGAATATGACTAATGTAGATCAAAATATATCTTCAAATAATATTCATTAATCAAGAGCTCATAATATGTTCACATGACATATGAATGTTAGAGCATTCAATTAGCTTCAAAATGACATATTGTGCACATAAATCGGAGTTTGAATAAGCAAGATATGATAAATTGAAGATGTTAGAACCTAAAATGCAATAAATAAAGTTATTTTCTTCTCAAAAAAGCCCCTGGAGGATTTATCTGCAATTTCTAAAACATGTTTGATTATCTTGGAATTTTCCCATGTGGGCACGCACGATACACATGCCATAGACAATGGGGATCTGTCTATGAATTCCAGAAATAGCGAACACCTTTCTAAAATTAGGCCCCGCCCTCATTTGCTACGTGTGTGGCTTAGGAGGCTTGGGTTCCTCGGATAGTGGCTTGGGTGTTGAGCCTCCGCTTGGCTGATTTGTGGAGGCACAGGAGGCTTGGTGCTGAGGCTCGCCTCCCCAAGCCTGTACGTGGCATGTAGAGGAAGCTTCAACCAACTCGATCCTTGAGTCTTGGGGGGACGATGTGGTAGGCACTGGGTAGTTGGATCAAGGGTTATACGCCTAGTCCAACGGTAGATGGTCCTCCAAGCGAGTTGGGCAAAGGGGACTGTGGTCTCCACAATGGTTGAGGGTGGTGAAGCAGGGGCGTCGGCGAGCGACTGAGGAACAAGTCGAGGGAGGCTGGAGGTCGGCCAAGGGAGAACGCAGAGGAGCGGGGGTAGTGTCCAATGATGAGGTACGTGGTTTGAGGAAGGAAAATAGGGGCACCAGGTCAAGATGCTTCTGTAGATGGTGCGGCCCCAGGTGTCGATGGCAAAGGGTGCGAGTCAGTTGTCGAAGTCAACGGCTGGAGGAATGCGGTGAAAGATCATAAGAGTGGATTTGCGTATCTTAATCTGGGGATTTGGGGGTGGTTCTCGTCATGCGTATTGGAGCTCAAAACTCGAGCTCTAATGGTTGTCTCTTTCGAGTAACCCACGAGGGGCTGCAAATCTCTAGCAGCTTTGTGAGATAGTTGTAACGATAGATGGGGGCCATTGGATTTTGTTGGCGAGGTCGTTGCTCTGAGGGCAATGTCGCTTTCATCGGTCGTTGCTTCTAGATGAAGATGACATATAAGGAAGGGGAGGTAGATGATAGGGGGAGATGGTTGGATATACGGAGAAGGAGAGGGAAAGAGAGGGCGGTGTGTAATGGCGAGGGATGAAGTCACAGCGGTTACATGGTTGGAGGGTGTAACGATCGTGGGAGGAGGCAGCTAGCGACAATTGCAGAAGAAGGCACGACCGTTGAGGGAGGAAGGGAAGAGGATGGGGAGAGGAGATAGCTTCTGGGTCACATGTAGAGTACGTGGTCAGAGAGAGAGAAAGAGGAGTATCGGATCACGTGCTACGCACGTGACTGGAGAGAGAAGGGAGAAGAGAGAGGAAATGAAGGGAGAATAAGAAGGGGAAATGAAAAAAAGAAAGTAAAATAAATAAAACTAAAAATTAGAAATTAAAATAGATATATAGATGACAATTAAATAAAATTAACGAATAAAATAAAAAATAAATAAAGATAGTATGAAAATAAAAATAACTAAAATTAAAAGAAAATTTAAAAGGAAATAGTAAATGAAGTCAAATCAAAAAGTGATCAACACAAAAGTTGTTCATCTCGAAGAGATCTACAACTGTTGTGGCTAAAATCAAAAGAGGTCAACTGCACAAAAAATATTTTTGGAGGTACTCTATATATAATAAAAAAAATACAGTTTTGCATTTTATATCTTTTTTTAATTTTTAATATGATTTTAATTAGTGGATTAATATATATATGCAATATATACATAATTAATCTAGTTTATTGATTTTAAAGGTAAAATAAAAACAACAAAGAGAAAATATGTACAAAATATAAAAAGTTGGATTTTTGTATTTTCTTCAGATTTTATTATTTTTATGGATTTTAATTATGATTCCAAGTTAGTTATTGAAATAAAGAAAATATCAGAGAAAGAACTAGGTCAAAATATTTTATGTACATAAAATAATTGGCTCAATTTAGGTCAAAAATAAAGGTTATTTAATTACATACTTTAACCCTAATTTTAGCATAATTAGTGAATATTAATAAATCGATTGTAGGGGTTTTAATTAGTGATTTATTAAGGGAATTTTGCTAAAATTATCATATAAAATAGATGAATCATGGATTCATCACACCCCTATACTTATATCTCTGCTTGTCCCCAAGCCATTTTTAGTGAGTTAGAAGGTTGAATCCCTGACTGTGAAAGTGCAAAATCAAGACTTGTCTCATTAAGAATCCTAGGTTTTAGTGGTCCTAATATTATAAGCTCAACCAGGCTCTAGTCAAATGGAATCCAGTTTCTCTAATTATTAGATTCTCTATTTTTACATATATAAGAGATATGACTTTTAATGTGTACTACAATCTTGACAGTCTAGTCGAAACGTCACTCAAAGTCCTGATCCCAGAGACTCTCCTCAAGAACCAATTCTCAACACTATAGATGGAATGCCAGTTGATGGAGGGCATAGGTTTGTGTATTTTCTTCTCTCGCTCACATTAAAATAGGGGTCCTCTCGAGTGCCTTATTACTCAACACATGTATTTTTGGTTGTTGACCAGCGTGTACGTCTAGAGTTGTTGAGTCGTATGTACTTGTTTTCCTGGGAGTACACCGAGGTGTGTCTTCTTTAAGTATCTAATATACTTACACCTAGACTTTTATCACTTACGATGGAGAGCCCTTTTCGAGGCACTACCCTGACTCAGTTAGTCCTAATTAGCCGTTGTCTAAGTGGACACTTTGGAATGGTTGGGAGCGTTAACCTTTGATTGAAGCACTTTGATTTTTGACTTTGTAATTTAGAGCTCTTTTCATTCAAATTTTTTCTTCTCTTTTCTTTTTGGTTATCTCCATTGCATTACCAAGAGTTGGTACACACTAATCAACAATTATTATGTTTATCACACCCTGGTACATAGGTCAATATCAAAGATAACATGCGAACTTGTTTATATACTGGCTAGGGTTTGCTGACACTCGGGTTTCGTAAAGCCTTCATTGATTTTATCCCATGCTCGAGTATCATACAATCATTTCTAGACTCAAATCTCAAGTCCCGATCCCTCAAGTGAAATCTCAACTCATCTCATCAATCATGCAGTTTTATATGTGATGTGTTGATCATATATTTAAAGATAGAGATTAAGCGTGCAATATAGCACTCACATCTTTCAAACTTAGGGAAGTGTGGATTATTAAGTCTAAAACCCTAATGACTAAGGTCGGTTAACTCTGAATCGAAGGACCTTGAAAACTCGAGTTTCTTTTTTTCCTCAAATCTTGAGTGATAGTGAAATTGTTAGGCATAAAACCTTAAGTAAGTTTTGTTTTTATTTTTTTGTTATACCACCTAAATTTTGTAAAAACTTTTGAAAACAAGTATTATTTACACAAAGAATTTATGTATATATTACATAATATACACCACTTATGACCATACCCATTTTTTTATGAAAACAATTCAAGTGCGAGCTATGCATATGGTAAATAGAATAAATATGCAACCCCTATACTCAGCTTGTGCTATGTCCTCATGACAGAAAGTGAAATATAGACATAGCTCGTACCAAGTATAGTTGATTCAAAAGAAAAGGAAGTCGACTCACCCCTTGTACTTAGGCTTTTGAGGGCCTAAGCATAGCAGAAGAGCAAGAGGTCAAGGGTGAGAAGAAAGAATAGAAATAATGTATACACAATGATATCGGTCCTCCTATACTTAGGCTCAGGTCAAACTAAGTATGATCGAGTAACTACAAGTGGAAGACCGATTATATTTGATATGGATATATAGGGCCAACGAGGCTTGCGACGAACCTTCTTGCAGGAGTGTAGAGGGAGGTAGTATGGAGATGTAGAGGATGGTGAAGAGGGGAGGATGAAGAGGTCCATACATCATCAGAGTAATCCTCAGAAGAATAATAGCCATTGATGAATCTCGTATTCATCATGCTAAAAACTCACTATTAAAAACCCCTGTCTTAAATAATCCAATAAAATCACCTTTAATTCTTTGTTTTTATCATGAATTATATTGTATATATTTTACCATTAATTTATTGTATTTAATTCCTCTATTTTTCTTGTAATTATTTTAGCCTCAAAACCCCTGAAAATAGATAGAATAATTGTCCATAGTTCACTGACCCTTAAACACACTAAAAAATACAAAAAACATCTCAAAACCACAAAATCGGTATTTTTATCCCCTTAAAAATACCCCCAAAAATAGCTTTTGTACAGATGACCTCTTTTGGCTTTTTGACCAACATGAAAATTGTAGATCTCGTCGAGATGAGCAACTTTCATGTTTTGACTTTTTCCTAATTCGACCTCTAACTATTTCTTTTCTAATTTTCTTTGTTTTTATATTAAATTACTCTGATTGGGCCACGTGGCACCCTCTGGGCTGCCCACGTGGTCCGCTTCCCTTTTCTCCACCCGATGCCTACCTCGGCCGTTGGATCCACTCCGACCCGCCTTGATCCTTGCCATCCATCACCGCTCCATCGTCAACCATCAGATCTAATCCCGGATCTGATATCAGCCTTTGTCTAGCGCCTAAATGCTAGCCGCACGATCTCATCCCGATCCAACGTATCTCAGCTCTCCATGTCGCCCACTAATCTCAGCCCTCGGATCCTACTTCCATCCAACGGTCCTCCACACTCCGCGTCAACTCTTCGTCCCTCACCCTTGGATGGATCCTCGCTCTTCATCTTGACCGCTCGTTATCGCGCACATCTCAGCCGTTTGTTCAGATAGCAGGATCTGATCCTCGCCGACCTCTCGCGCTCGCATCCGAACCGTTGGATCACGAGATCCAACGGTCAGAAAGTCATCTTCTGCCTCGAGTAAACCCCTCGCCCAGGCATTACGCCTCGTCAACCTCCTCTCCCTTCCATTTTTTGCCATCGCACCAGTCACCTCCTTCCGCTCGTAACGCCTCCCTCTCGCAGCCCAGACCCCCGCCATCCTCGCGTTACCTCCTTTACTCATCCCCGCTATTCCCTCTCCATTAAAATCCTCGTCAAAACCACCCCTCCACCACGTAACCGCCTGAGCCTCTCCACCTATAAACACCCCCCTCCGTCTTCGTTCGCCCTCATACACCATTTCACGGAGGTTCTCCCTAGCTTCCTCCACCCTCCGATGACAACAGAGGGCGGAGTTGTCGAGGCGATCATGGTAGCGCCCCCAGGTGCGATCCGTGGCCTCCGGCCACGTTGCGGCAGCTTATGGTGAGCCGCCGAGCACCGGAGATCGGCCGAACCCGTCGTGTGAAGACCCCTGAGCTCATCGGAGCTCAATCCCAAGCCGATTCACCCGCCAACTCCTCGCTCCGGTGAGGAGATTTTAATCTTTGTTTTTCCTTGGTTTTCTTCGTTTTACTCCACCGTCTATAGTCACTTCCACCTTCCACTGATCACTCGAGCAGCTCTGCACGAACACCCTCATCCACGCCGACCCATCCCCCCCTTCTCCAGAACCATCTCCGCTCCACCCCATCTCCTTCTCCACTTCGTCGGAGAAGGAGCCCAAGGCCACCGCTCCCATCACCCTCCTTGTCCCCACTCACCTCACAACCACTCGCACACTCCCCGCTTCGGCTATACTAACATTTGCAGGTCCATTCTCTTCAATAGCCGGAGATCGCAACTCCCCGCCGATCTCGAGCTCATCCTCCGCAACCATGCTTCGACGGGGAGCTCCAGACCTCCAGGGAGCTTTGCTATGGCTCCAGCACCTCCGCCAGGCCCCACGCAGTCTTCACCGATCGTTAGGCAAGATGCAGGAGCTCGATGGAGCTTTCAAGGGCTCGCTGGAGACCCGCCTTCTCCAGTGGGCCAAGGCGGAGAACGAAGATACAGGCTCCGTCCGATCTTCCTGATTGGACGGCTCTGATAATGCCACGCGGCGACACCAGACGCCACCCGAGCCTTCACTCTGAACCTATAGGCTCGAGTGGACCGAGCCTCGTGCCGAACCTCCAGAAGGGTCCACGTGGCCCGAACCTGCAGGAGTTGACCCTAGCCTAGCCCTCGCGTGCCTAGCACGTGAGATGCTGGGTATTTTGTACGAAAGACCCCGTAATATTAGCTATTTACACCTTGGTCCCCATGCACGTGCCTCACGTGCGTGCTTGGGTATTTTACAGGGAACCCCTCCGAGGTTTTCAAAATTGCATAAAGGCCCCCGCGCGCTATTGGTGAAGTTGCAACTAGGCCTAGCTGGTTTTTCATAATTGCATTTAGGTCCTTCCAGGGACCTAAATGCAATATTTATCTCTCCATTTTATTGCATTTTTATTACTATTATGCCCTTGCACTGTTTTTAGCATAACTTGAGCATCGTAGGTCCAAATTGCATGATTTTAGTGTCGTTTTGATCCTTATATTGTCCTCTACATTTTAGCATACTTATTTGTCTCATTTGACACTCTTTTAATTAAAGTGAATTTTTATGTGAAAAATGGGACCATGCTCTACTTGTCTTTCTTGATTTGATGACCACTTTTTAATGATGTATTAAATTGCCTCTAATTTCATTTCTATAATGATGCTCATAATTTTTAGGGTGTAATTGTAGTGTTTGATCTGTGTATAAATCTTCTTGCATATTTGCTCATGCATCATCTTTAAATTGCATAAAAACCTATCAAAAAAAATGCCTGCATCATAGCATTGCTTTATAATTTACATATGGATCTTAAATTGGAATTAATTCACTCTGAGCCTAATGAATCTAAATTCAATAGCTGAATTAGGCAGTCGTGTCCCTGTGTTCGACCTTAGTACACTTACCAAGAATAAATATTCCGCGACATTCAAAGATCGTGGTTTTTACTGAACCGAATTCGTCTCCTATACTACAACATAATTCTACATTTTATAGAGGCGAATTTGACGTTCAACAAATGGCGTCGTTGCCGGGGTTACGGCTTTGCTTAATTTTTCAATTTTGATTTTTTTAAATTATTTCAAAAATTTTTAGGTCCTCATTTCATGCATCATTTCTTTGCATATTATTTGATGATTTAATTTCTCTGAGTTTCTAACTTTTCCCTTTTGCGGCAGGGCCCATGAAAATCGGGGATGCCTGATCGTCATGGAGGCGCGAAGTCAGGAGCTTCCGCTGAAGAGGCCGCAAAAGAAGCCGTGAAGAAATTCTAGGATTTTTATCAGTCAAATTGCATTGCATGTTGAAAAAAAAAGAAAAAAAATTTGCATCTGCATATTTATTTCCAGTTTTGCATGTTGTAAAAAAAATACCCCCCCCCACACACCTACACTTGCACATACTCACTCCCACCTGTCCCCTTGTATGTTTCTCTCTCTATCTCTATCTCTATCTCTCTCTCTATATATATTTTTCACGAACCCCCTCCCCCTCACCCTTGTACCATAGAACCATCCCCCCTAACGAAAGACCTTACTTCGGCTATTTGTAGCCTAAGTATAGGGGGGACCTGCCTTCTCATCCCTCCCTTGTTCCGTCTTCTTGTACTTAGGTCAATATTGATCTAAGCATAGGGAGAACCTCCTCCTCAGTTCCGCTATATCACCCTATACTTGAACCGAGCCTTGGCTTCATGGCACTTGTGCTATGAGGACATAGCAAATTTTAAGTATAGGAGGTATACCGTATAATACTATATATATACTTTAGCCTTAGCTCATGTTTTTAAAAGTTTTTAACATTTATTATCTGGGCTGGGTTTTTGGTAACCTTGGGAACAGAGTAAAAACCTGTAAAAATTAAAAATTGAGGGATTAATTTTTGTAAATATTCCTTTATTAAAAAAATTTGAAAAACTGAAAATCTTCCTTGGAATTTGATTCTGACTACTAGGTTTAGTAGGCATTTTCAGTGAGGGAACCTCGGTCTCCCTTAGCAGAGTGGGTGGTTTAGAGGACATCGCATACAGCCCCGTCCTCAAGTAACACGGGCCTCGGCCCATACTTACACCCATACTGGCTGAAAGTGTATACTTTTATTTGAGCCTGGGCCAGTCATTGTCTCTCCGAGAAATTAAAATAAATTAAAAATTAAAAACCATAAAAATCTGCAAAAGATAAAAATCACACAAAAATCACTAACCTAAGGAGATTGGTGTATTCCTGACACATTCACACTCACGCAGGGCTTGAGGATTTTGAGGACACTGGATCTCTGGGATCTTGAGAGTCTGAGTTAACATGCCTTAGTCATTAGGGTTTTCAAGACTTAAATATCCACACTCCTCTGGTTTGAAAGATTTGAGTGCTATATTGCACTCTTCATCTCTACTTTCAAGAAAATATGATCAGCACAGTCACTTCCACAATTGCATGATTGATGAGCTGAGATGAGATATCACTTGAGGAACTAGGACCATAGATTTGAGTTTAGACCCGATCTAATGATATTCGAGGATGGGATAAAGTTAATGAAGGCTTCAAAAAACCCGAGTGTCAGCAAAACGATAGCCAGTATGTGAACAAGATTCATATGCTCTCTCTTTGATATTTACCTATGTGCCAGGGTGTGATGAAATTTAAAGGAATTTGTTTATCAGTGTGCGCCAATCTTTGGTAAAAGCAGTGGAGCTAGCCAACAAAAGAAATAAAATGACAAAGAAAAAGCTCTGAATATCAAAGACAAAATACAAATGAGCTTCCACCAATGGCGAGCGCTCCCAAACATTTTCAAAAGTGTCCACTTGGACCAAGAGCTAATTAGGACCAAGGAGTCGGGCTGACACCACAAAAAGGGCCCTGCATCGTAAGCGATACAAGTCTGGGTGTCGAAGGTATCTTAGATACTCAGAAAAGACACACCCCGGTGTACTCCCAGAAAAACAAGTGCAGATGACTCCAACTCTCTTGACGGACACATTGATCAACAAAGTAATAATTTACATGTGTTGAGTAAAAGGCACACGAGAGGCCCCTTGTTCTAATGTGAGGGTGAGAAAATTAGACACAATCCCAGTACCTCCATCATCTGGCCTTCCATCAACATTTCAAGTCTGACAAACTAATGAGATGGTGGACTGAAGCAAGAACAGACTTATTCCCTAGTATTGAGGATTAGGTCTAGAGGAGGATCTTTGGGACTGGAACTTTGAATGATGCATCAACTCGGCTCTCATGAAATGCAGTACACTAAATGTCATATCCTTATATTATATGTACAAAAAGAGAGTCTGATAATCAGAGAAGTTGGATTCCTTCTGGCTAAGGCTTGGATAAACCCGGAATTTTAGGATCACTTAGGTCAAGGGTCTTCGAAAGATCAAGCCTTATAAATTTCACGAGCACTGTCAGGAATTAATCCGAATCCTTCATTCTTTTGATGCTCGAGGACGAGCATGGTTTAAGTATAGGGGTATGATGAATCTCATATTCATCATGCTAAAAACTCACTATTAAAAACCCCTGTCTTAAATAATCCAATAAAATCACCTTTAATTCTCTGTTTTTATCGTGTATTATATTGTATATATTTTACCATTAATTTATTGTATTTAATTTCCTCTATTTTTCTTGTAATTATTTTAGCCTCAAAAACCCTGAAAATTAGATAGAATAATTGTCCATAGTTTACTGACCCTTAAAAACACTAAAAAATATAAAAACATCTCAAAACCACAAAATCGGTATTTTTATCCCCTTAAAAATACCCCCAAAAATAGCTTTTGTACAGATGACCTCTTTTGGCTTTTTGACCAACATGAAAGTAGTAGACGTCGAGACGAGCAACTTTCATGTTTTGACTTTTTCCTAATTCGGCCTCTAACTATTTCTTTTCTAATTTTCTTTGTTTTTATATTTAAATTACTCTGATTGGGCCACGTGGCGCCCTCTGGGCCGCCCACGTGGCCCGCTTCCCTTTTCGCCACCCGGCGCCTACCTCGACCGTTGGATCCACTCCGACCCACCATGATCCTTGCCGTCCATCACCGCTCCATCGTCAACCGTCAGATCTAATCCCAGATCTGATATCAGTCGTTGTCTAGCGCATAAATGCTAGCCGCACGATCTCATCCCGATCCAACGTATCTCAGCTCTCCACGTCGCCCACTCATCTCAGCCCTCAGATCCTACTTCCATCCAACGATCCTCCACACTCCGCGTCAACCCTTCGTCCCTCACCCTTGGATGGATCCTCGCTCTTCTTCTTGACCGCTCGTCATCGCGCACATCTCAGCCGTTCGTTCACATAGCAGGATCTGATCCTCGCCGACCTCTCACGCTCGTATCCGAACCGTTGGATCACGAGATCCAATGGTCAGAAAGTCATCTTCTACCTCGAGTAACCCCCTCGCCCAGGCATTACGCCTCGTCGAACCTCCTCTCCCTTCCATTTTTTGCCATCGCACCAGTCACCTCCTTCCGCTCGTAACGCCTCCCTCTCGCAGCCCAAACCCCCGCCATCCTCGCGTTACCTCCTTTACTTACCCCCGCTATTCCCTCGCCATTAAAATCCTTGTCGAAACCTCCCCTCCACCAGGTAACCGCCTGAGCCTCTCCACCTATAAACACCTCCTCCGTCTTCGTTCGCCCTCATCCACCATTTCACGGAGGTTCTCCCTAGCTTCCTACGCCCTCCGGTGACAGCGGAGGGCAGAGTTGTCGAGGCGATCATGGCAGCGCCCCCAGGTGCGATCCGTGGCCTTCGGCCACGTTGCGGCAGCCTATGGTGAGCCGTTAAGCACCGAGGATCGACCGATCCCGTCGTGCGAATACCCCTGAGCTCATCGGAGCTCAATCCCAGGTCGATTCACCCACCAACTCCTCACTCCGGCGAGGAGATTTTTATCTTTGTTTTTCCTTGGTTTTCTTCGATTTACTCCACCGTCTACATTCACTTCCACCTTCAACTGATCACTCGAGCAGCTCTACACGAACACCCTCATCCTCGCCGACCCATCCCCCCTTCTTCAGAACCATCTCCGCTCCACCCCATCTCCTTCTCCACTTCGCCGGAGATGGAGCACAGGGCCACCGCTCCCATCACCCTCCTGGTCCCCACTCACCTCACAACCACTCGCACACTCCCCGGTTCGGCTACACTAACATTTGCAGGTCCATTCTCTTCAATAGCCGGAGATCGCACCTCCCCGCCGATCTCGAGCTTATCCTCCGACAACCATGCTTCGACGGGGAGCTCCGGACCTCCAGGGAGCTCCGCTATGGCTCCAGCACCTCCTACAGGCCCCACACAGTCTTCACCGATCGTCAGGAAAGATGCAGGAGCTCGGTGGAGATTTCAAGGGCTCGCCGGAGACCCGCCTTCTCCGGTGGGCCAAGGCGGAGAATGAAGATACAGGCTCCGTCCGATCTTCCTGATCGGACGGCTCTGATAATGCCACGCGGCGACACCAGACGCCGCCCGAGCCTTCACTCTGAACCTATAGGCTCGGATGGACCGAGCCTCGCGCCGAACCTGCAGAAGGGTCCACGTGGCCCGAACCTGCAGGAGTTGACCCTAGCCTAGCCCTCGCGTGCCTAGCACGTGAGATGCTGGATATTTTGTACGAAAGACCCTGTAATATCTGCTATTTACACCTTGGTCCCCAGGCACATGCCTCACGTGCGTGCCTGGGTATTTTACAAGGAACCCCTCTGAGGTTTTCAAAATTGCATAAAAGCCCCCGCGTGCTATTGGTGAAGTTGCAACTGGGCCCAGGCGGTTTTTCATAATTGCATTTAGGTCCTTCCAGGGACCTAAATGCAATTATTTATCTTTTTTTATTGCATTTTTATTACAATTATGCCCTTGCACTGTTTTTAGCATAACTTGAGCATCATAGGTCCAAATTGCATGATTTTAGTGTCGTTTTGATCCTTATTTTGTCCTCTACATTTTAGCATACTTATTTGTCTCATTTGACACTCTTTTAATTAAAGTAAATTTTTATGTGAAAAATGGGACCGTGCTCTACTTGTCTTGCTTGATTTGATGACCACTTTTTAATGATGGATTAAATTGCCTCTAATTTCATTTCTGTAATGATGCTCATAATTTTTAGGGTGTAATTATATTGTTTGATATAAATCTTCTTGCATATTTGCTCATGCATCATCTTTAAATTGCATAAAAACCTATAAAAAAATGCCAGCATCATAACATTGCTTTATAATTTGCATATGGATCTTAAATTGGAATTAATTCACTCTGAGCCTAATGAATCAAAATTCAATAGCTGAATTAGGCAGCCGTGTCCCTGTGTTCGACCTTGGTACACTTACCAAGAATAAATAGTCCACGACATTCAAAGATCGTGGTTTTTGCTGAACCGAATTCGTCTCCTGTACTACAACATAATTCTACATTTTTATAGAGGCGAATTTGACGTTCAACATCCATACATAAGGGATCTCCAAATATTATCAACAAGAGGTAAGTGACCTTTGATCACAGCTGTACTTATTGCACTTACCTAATGAACCACTTCTTGACCAGACAAGGACCCTTCAGAAATCACCTAGTTTCTAAGGTCAAAGGTGACTTTCATGGTCGGTTTGTTTATGTACAAAGCGTCAGGAGGTGGAAGGTCAGAGTTCCTCTCCCTGTCATGAGTAACCAGTGTGGCATTCATGGGTTCCTCATGAAATGAGTCTCAGTAAAAATTGACCAATTCTTGTAGGGTCATAATACGCTTAGGGCGAGGGTGTTCGTTCCTAGTGGACTTCTGAGTTATGTATACGGATGTTGATGTCACCTTCTGATATCCATGAGTTTCGGTAACATAAAAGTTTTCTTTAGTCAGCTTCTTATATGGTTCAAGTATTTCATGAATTACTATAGACTCAAAGATTGAACCACTCAAATAATTATGGCAATCTTCATGAACATGGACCAATTCCTCATAAGCTCCTGAATAGTGTTTCCTCCTAGGAGGAGTATCAGGGTGGGAGGTGTGGTAAGAATCGAAGGTCAATCCAACAATCGGTCTCTCGGGTGTCTCTCCTAGGATTTCTGCTTATGTTTCATAAGGAGTGGTTTGGTCGTATGAAGTGCTCTTGTCTTGATCCCGACTACCGATTGATGGTTGGGTTGTCTCATGTTCAGGCATCTAATTGAGGGCATGTTCATTATTGTTCGTGTTCAGGAATCTTATGTCCTGGGTCTCATACAAATTGATTTAGCAGAGGCTAAGAACGACTTTCCTAGAATGATAGGAGACTCAGACAATTCTCTGTGGTGCTCGATGTCAAGGACAATAAAGTCCACTTTATGCTTATCACCTTGGAAGTTTATGACGACGGAAACAACTCCTTACAGTCTTTTAATAGATCGACCTGGCAGTTGAATGAATACCCTCATCTTTTTTAGTTGTTTAAGCTTGAGTTGATCAAAGACGGTCTTTGGTAGGATGTTTAAAGTGGAGTCATCATCCAACTGAACATGTGTGAATATGGAATTCTCAATCTCACATGTGATCTGAGTCAGCCGCTTGATTTTGCAGCTTTTAATTATGATTTATCAACAAAGAGCTGGCCATGGATATGACATGATATTCAGTCCTTGAATGTTTCTTACCCGTCTTTTTAGGGTTCAATCGACTCTTAACAAATTTCTTAAGATTGGGGACATATTTTGTGGACTTGATTAATGGAAGCTCTAAGATCAAACTCTTGCAAAATGATACCATTTCATAATTGTCCAATATCTTTGAATTTTCTTATTTTCATTTTTTTGGTATTTTCAATGTGATGGTCAATCAGTGGTCAGAGGTCAGTGGTGGTTGTGTCTGAGCATACTTGATTCTTCAATGATTGGGTGATATTATTTATTTGTTCAATCAAAGCATATGGTGGGGTCCTCTCTTCTCCTTGATTCTTCATTGACTAGATGATACTATTTATTTGTTCAATCAAAGTGTTTGCTCCAATCCGAGCAATATCATCCTCAAACATCTCATGACTTGGTGATGAATAATTATACTCCACATGTTATGACTCTGGCATGCAGTTCTGAGAGTAGTAATGATTATTCATTGGAGTTGTAGTCTGGTCATGAGTTTAGATTTCTTGTGAACTGTTAAAGGAAAAATGGTCGTACTCAAGAAGAGAGTCAACTTGAATATGGTATGTTTCCAAAGGTAGGAAGTTTTGGTAACCAGAAATCATGTTTTTCTATCAAAATTGGTTACTCTATTTTCCATCCGTATGTTTGCTTGCTCTATTGTGTTCATGTGGAAGTCAAAATATGAGAGTGGTCTAATCCAAGGAGAAGTGTGGCCATGAGGTGGAATGTATGGATAGGAAGAGAATGCTAGTTGAGGGGGGTCAATTTCGAAAAGAGGATTCCCCTGGAATTAAAGAGAAGAAGAGTATCAAGACATGGTCATGTACGATGGACCCACACATGTGGGTACGAAGACTAATGTGCCAACATCTTCTGAAGAAAAAGACGGAGAATGATTTGTGAACTACGATATGCTTGCAACTACAAGGACTTTGACACACACAAGACAAACACAAAACAAGCTCATAGATTCTCCCACTCTACAATTGTGATGGCACGTTAGAGTTCGACCAGTTATCTTTCAATTTCAATTTAATGATAAAACAATCTTTGAGAAGATTTAGCACAACTTAGGTTCTAGAGATTGTCAAGAAGACTGGCCCGAATTCATACAGCTAGTTGCATCAACTTTCGACCAGTATGGATATAAGTACAGACCGTAGAACGGCTACCCATATTACTTCAAGATGGTTCCTTGCATGTTGTACTTTAACACCAATCTACTAAGGGAGACCGTAGTTCTCTCACTGAGAAGTAGCTAGTCATTTTAAATTTAGTAGTCACACTAAGGCTCCCTTGTTTTGCCTCTACCTTGAGTGTGTAATTCTTTTCCTACAAACAATAAGTGGGTTTCTTTCCACCAGACAAAAAGTGTTATTTTTATGTCAATTTATTTACAATCACCTTGATTAGCAGACATGATTTTTATTCAGAGTTATAACTTAAGTCTGATGTAAGTTTAGAAAAATCACACCTAACGAGGAGTCTTAATTCCCTTAAATCCTAAGTTGTAAATTGAGGTAGAGAGGATTGAGAACGCCGATTCAAGTGAGAACTCAATTATGCTTGATAAGAAGAATACTTACAATGAATCCTCATGTTCTTCATGCATGATGCAATACAAGGAATTAAAATTTACATTAACTGATATGCACAAGTGAAAATACCATAAGCAGATAGTTTTATTAGTGGAAAGAATTGATTTAAAATTTGGATAATGTTGAACGATCTATAGTGCATATAGTTAGAGAAAAATGTGGGGCCTAAATATTATGAGCACAATCAGATATAAATATTTAAACTAGCATATATGCACCTAATTTCTACACCAGTCAAGTCGAGCCCCTACCGATATAAGGGGTTGAAACAAACCCAACACACCACAGAAAGTCCAATCCAAAATTATTAAAAAAACCAGTAATGAGTGTGACCTTGTTAATGATGCAGAAAATAAAATTAATCAAAACTCTCTCTCTCTCAAAAATAAAATTAAAGTCTTCTTCACAGATCCTTAATTGTTGTATCCAAAAATTTGCTCTGAGTTATCTAAGAAGAGAGAAATTGTGGTCAGTATATATATAGAGAGAGAGAGAGAGAGAAATGCAAATAAAATGCAAAAAATAAAATACAAAAGAAAAAATGACAAAGAAATTAAATTCACAAAAAAGTTAATTAAAGAATTTTATTTAAAACCATAAAAATATGTTGTTCCTCGGTAACTATGTCATTTGACGAATGCAGATTTTCACCTCTTTAAAAGTCAATAATTGTAATATAGGAGATGAAAAGAGATCTATCAAAAACAATAATTCTTAAATATTGTGGAGAATTTTTACTTGGAAAGTCTCCAAGATTGAACACAGGGAACAGGCAATTTTAAGTTGTGCAGTTCTAAATTAATTTCAATAATTTATTTAATTATGTGCTACTTTTTATGTCATAAAATAAAATGAAAATAAAAGAAGTGTGATTATAAAAATGCAATGCGATGTGAACAAAAATAAATAGATAAAATAATTGTGAAGAACATGATCTGAGATTATATGATTTAAATCCTCAATTAAAAAATCAAATAATCCTCAAAATTAATTACAGGTTAAAAGAGATTTAAATTCAAGAAATATGTATCAGTTGGTCTCCCAGATGCAGACCAAAAAGATCAATACTTATTACTCTATCAGGCTGAGAAATCAATGAAATATTCTCAAGATATTTTAGTCTGATTTTTTCAGTAATTTATTCCTAAAAACGAAAATCAATTATCCCAAAGAAATAACTTAATTATTTCTCTTTCAATAAGTCCCTGCACAGATTAAATTCTTAAAGATTATCAACAATAACACAAGAGAATTATTCAAATTCAAATCCTCGTAATCGAGTTCCTGCAAAAATCAATCAATAGTTTTCTCAATAAAATATTGCACAAATTAGCCAGTATGAAGATTGCATACTCAAATAATATTCATCAATAAAGAGCTTATGATTTGTTCACAGGACATATGAAATGATAGAGTGTTCCATTAGCTTAAAAATGACATATTGTGCATAGAAATTGGAGTTCGAGCGAGCAAGATATGATAAATTGAAATGTTAGAGATTAAAATGCAATAGCTAAAGTTATTTTCTTCTCAAAATAGCCCATGGAGGACTTATCTGCAATTTCTAAAACACTATGTGTCACCTTGCAATTTACCAACATAGGCATGTGCGACGCACGTACCCTAGGCGGTGGGGATCTGTTTGTGAATTCTAGAAATAGTAGGGGCCTTTTAACAATTAGCCCCCACCCTCACGTGCTGCATGTGTGACATCAGAGTCTCAACTGGCGAGCCTCCACATGGTTGATTTGTGGAGGGAAGGGCGGCTCGGAGTTGAGGCTAGGCACCTCGAGCCTATTTGTGGCATGTAGAGGAAACCTCGGTTGACCCAAGGCTCGAGGCTTTTGGGGATGATATGGCAGGCTCTGGGCCATTGAATCAAGGGATATACTCACGATCCAATGGTGGATAATCCACTAGGCAAGGGGGGCAAGGGGGACTGAGGCCTCCGCGTTGGGTGAAGGAGGTGAAGTTGGGACGTCGACGAATGGCGGAGGCGCAAGTCGAGGGCGGATGGAGGTTGGCCAAGGGTAAAGCACGGAGGAGTGGGGGTGGTGGCTGGCGGTGAGTCACATGGTTCGAGGTAGGTGAATAGGGGAACCAGGCCAATATGCTTCTGGAGCTGGTGCATCCCTAGGTGTCAATGGCGAAGGGTGCGAGTCGATTCTCGAAGTCGAAGGCTGGAGGGCGATGGTGAACGATCGCAAGAGTGTATTTGGATATCTTGATTTTGGGATCTAGTGTGATTCTCGTCTAGGGTATTGGAGCTACGAACTCGAGCTCTGATGGTAGTCACTTCCAAGCAACCGACGAGGGGCTACGAAGCTCTAGCAGCTTTGTGAGATACTGTGACGGTGGATGGGGGCCACCAGATCTCGCCAGCGAGTTCGTTGCTCCAAGGGCGATGGTGCTATCATGGGTCATCATTTCTAGCCGAGCTCTATTGCATATGGCGGATAAGGAAGGGGAGGCGGCCAATGATGGGATTTTATAGGGGAGATGGTCAGTTATGCGGAGCATGAGAGGGATAGAGAGGGTGGCACGTAATGACAGGGGATGAATTGGCGATGGTTATACGGCTGGATGGCATAATAACCGTAGGAGGTGGCGACTGGTGACTGGCGGCTGCTGCAGGAGAAGGTGTGGTCATTGATGGAGGAAGAGAAGCGGCATGGGAGAGGATACGGTTGTTGGGTCACATGCAGAGCACATGACCGGAGAGAGAAGGGAGAGGGGAGAAGAAATGAAGGGAGAAAGAGAAGGGGAAAGGAAAAAAGAAGTAAAATAAATAAAACAAAAATTAAATAAATAAATAAAATAAAAATATGGAACTAAAAATTAAATAAACATAAAATAAAAATAATTAAATCATAAAAGGAAAATAAAAAAATTAATAAATGAAGTCAAATAAAAAAGTGGTCACCACAAAAGTTGTTCGTGTCGATGTGATCTACAACTTTTGTGAAGGATTCTAAAATCAAAAGAGGTTAACTACATAAAAAGTATTTTTGGAGGTACTCAATATATAATAAAATACCACATTTAGTATTTTTTTGAAATTTTCATATTATTTTAATAAGTGGATTAATATATATATATACAATATGTACATAGTTAATCTAGTTTTTATAGATGTTTTTCATTTATAAAAAGGTCAAATAAAAACAATAAAGAGATAATATGTACAAAATATAAAAAATCATATTTCTCTTCTATTTTTATGATTTTTAAGGATTTTAATTCTTGATGAATTAAAGAAAACATCAGAAAAAGAATTAGGTCAAAGTAATTTATTTCTGTACATAAAATAAAATGCTCAAATCAGGTCAAAATCAGGGGTTATTTAATTACATACTTTAACCCTAATTTTAGCATAATTATTGAATGTTAAAAAATTGATTTTAGCGGTTTTAATTAGTGATTTATTAAGAGATTTTTTCAAAAATCATTATATAAAGTAGATGCATCATGTATTCATCATTGGGTGGAGGCTATCCCAACCCGAGCCATCGACAGTCGCACCATCTGTTGGTTTCTGAAGGAAAACATCATTGCAAGGTTTGGAATCCAGAAATTCTGATATCTGATGGGGGTAGCCATTTTATCAATAGATAGGTGAAGAAGCTGACAAAGAAATTTCGCATTGAACATCGTGTCACCTCTTCTTACCACCCACAATCGAATGACCTGGCTGAATGTTCAAATAGGGAGATCAAGACAATTATGCGGAAGCTTATGCGTACCAACAGTAAGAACTGGTCTCAGCTACTCAACACAATTCTTTGGGCCTATAAGATCCTGTATAAGTCACTGTTAGGAATGTCTTCCTACTGCCTGGTCTTCAGCAAGCCAAGTCATTTGCCCATCGAACTAATTCAAAAATCTTCGTTCGCAATTAAAGTCTGTAATTTGGATTCAAAGAAGGCCGAAAAGAACAAAAAGTTGGATATGAACCGACTTTTCGAACTCCATGACTATGCATAAAATAATAGCCTGATGTACAAGAAAAAGGTCAAGAATTAGCACGACAAGCACATCCACTACAGCACTTTCAAACCTGGTCATAAGGTTGTTTAATGCAAATCTCAAATTATTCCCAGGAAAGTTGAAGAGCAAATGGTCTGACCCTTTAATAGTGAAGCATGTGCGTGACAATGGATGTATTGTCATATCCAGTTTGTCAGCTAATGCATAACCATTCGCGATGAATGGAGAACTACTGAAGTCATATCTTGAACATACGTTCTTGTCCGTAGTTGATTTAATTCAGCTGGTTTATCATGAAGACCTCAACGTCGTAGCATCAGTGTAATCTGACAAGGCACTCAAAAATATTTTTGATTAATTCATAATTTTCTTCTTTTCTTCTTTTCATTTTTCATTCTTTCATTCTACCAATAAGTGGCACTCATCCCATTCAGCATTGTTATACTTAGGATATATTTCATCCTAAGTATAGGAGGGATGAGTGTATTCCGGTGCATCTTCGATCCCTAATTTGACTCCTCGACTCTTGATAATTTTTCTATACATAGGGATATTTTACCATATGCATAAGGGGAGACAGGCCGAGTCGATGATTCATTTATTTGTTCTCACCCTCAACCCTCCCTTCATGTTTAGTACAGTATGCTATACGTAGGATTAAATGATCCTATGCATAGGGGGGCCGGTCGACTTCCCATTCATTATTCAGTCGTCGTAATATAGACTTTCCTATACTTAGTACAAGTTGTGTCTTCCTTTTCTCTCCGATCTATGACGACATAGCTCAAGCTAAGTATAGAGGGTCATATATTCATTGTATATATTTTATCCATAACTAGTACTTGTGTATTTCAAATACTATGCATAATTATCACAAATTAAAACATACATCAAAATTCTTTGTAATCATGTTTAATAAATCTATTAAAATTGTATTGCAAAATGTTTGAAAAATGGTTGGAAAAATCTCTTTGAAAAATCTTTTGAAAACTGATTGGAAAATGATTTGTAAAATGCTTTCAAAACCTTTGTAAAAATATTTTGTTTGTAAAAATTTCATCTCTTTATTTGAGTAAAATGTTTTGAAAATCTAATTTCAAATGATTTTGAAAATGTTTGCAAAAATACTTTGAAAAATCTATATATGCTGCTTGAAAAATCTTTGTAAAATGGTTTTCAAATTTTGTAAATATTTGCGGAAATTATTTGTCAAATTATTCTTTCATATTATAGTTTTCAAAATGATTGAGAAAATGTGTTTCAAATTGTTTTAAGAATAATGTACTTACCTCAAGCAAATGAAAACACTTTACATAATCTTAAATAACTTGCTTAAATTCTTGTAAATAACAAATGCACTCCCATGTCAATATCTGCAAATGGTTATTAACCAAAACTCTTTCATTTTTGAAAATCACTAAAAATTGCAAAACCAAAAACCCGTAAAAAATTGCAAAATGTTTTCAAAAATTATATAAAATTTTGTAAAAGTTTTTCAAAATCCCATAAAAAGTTCAAAAAGAAAATTTCTCACAAAAATATTTTCTTGCATTGCGCATAACATTGGCATTTTTCATTTAGACAGTAACAATTGAACAAGTCTAAATAAAATACAAAGATTGGAGCATGGTTTGATCTTAATCCACTTAATCACAGAAACCTTATAGAAATTGAAATTGAGGCATTTCAAGTCTGCTAGACTTAATTCATTGAGACCATGAGACTAGGTTCAGTGGCATCTTACCTTCTTAAGTAGAATATTTAGGAACACACGCATGACTCTTGTCGATTGTGACCTAACTTGCACACATGTACCTTACACTTTGCTCACCTCAGTTTAAGAGATAGAGGACTTGATTTGCCCGCATGAAACACAATCCAATGGAAACATCAGAAGTCACACATTTGTTGGCAATTGTACCCCAACCCGATCTAGTAGCTATGAGATCCATCGAAGGAATGATGTGGGTTGCAATAATGCTTCAAAAGAGGGATAGTCTACTAGATCAAGAGGAAAAATTCCTTATGTAAATGTTGCAGTACATAGTATTCAAAAAAATGCAAAATCAAAAACTCCAAACATAGACATGCAAAAGTCAAAGAGAAATCAACTCCAATCGGAGCTTGCATATAATCAATAAGCATGCTTGAGCTTCAAAGTCAAACATGTTTGTGAGCATGCAGCCGGATGACTTGGTTTCACTGGTCCAGAATCCTAGGATAGGCAATTACAATGTCCACTGTACATTGTCTTTTCCACCTCCGCTTCTTGAGCCATTTATACATGAACTTAAAAGGGAATACAATGCTTCTATATGAAAGAGTTATTGGATTGTGGAACTAGGGTCACCATGTTGGGGAAGACTGAATTTTACCATTTCAACCGAGAGGAGATAAATATTACACACACTATACAAGATAGACTCATAGTCATAAGGTATGACATATGACATCGATTTGTTCTGACCTAGATTTCAAGGAGACTTGGGCAGCTTTTGTAGATCCAAAGGCTATTGTTTTTTAAGCCCAGTTCCCCGAACAAGGTTCTGCTCAAACTAGAAATCCAAAGGTCTAACTGAGCTCCAAACGTTGATATTTTGAAGACAAGTTTAATAGTCAGAATCAATCCAAGTTCTTACTTTTTCTTTTTTCTATTTTCTTTTCTGCACTTATAGGAATAAGTGTTTGCTAGGGACTAGCAAAGGCAAGTATAGGAGGTGATGAATCTTCATGTCATCACGTTTATTCTTTCATTTTGTCCTTAATTCCCTAGCTAAATGCATGTATATATCATTAATTTAACCAAATAAACAATATGCAATTTGTATAAAGTACTATATATCATACTACAAATTTATGGCATTTAATTCCAAAATAAAACAATAAAGGAAGAAAATAAAAAGAAATAGGACACCATAGGTGTTGAGTGACCCTGGACTCCGAGACCTAGTCATCATGATTACTTGGTCGACAAGGAATAAAGTTGGGGAGATAGAGTTGAAGAACTGTGCAAAGATACAATGAAACCATACATAAAACCCTAATTTTAATTCATCTATAATTGATTTTTAGACTATTTTACAACATTATTTTTACACCTCAAATAATAAAACCTCTATATGAATAATGTAGATAAAAATACATAGAAAAATACAAAATTAAATTCACAAAAAAAATAATGGATAGTGTGCCCGTGGCACAAAAAATAAAAAGCCAAAATAAAAACTTCATAACCATGTATCTTCTCTATACTGTATCAAAATGGATCGAAATCACCTTTACTTGTATATAATTTTAATAAGCTATTTAATGAAGGTGCTTCATTTAATCTGGAGCTAAGATGCAAAAGTTAGATTTTGGGCCCATATTGTGCAACAGACCTGTATATTTTAATCTTTATATTTATTCTTTGTATTTTTCAAATTCATTATTTTTTAAAATTGTATTATTATTTAAATACATATCCATAATTAAAATAAATTAAAACCATCAAAATAAAATAAAAATAAATCATATACTTCAATACATAGATGAAAGGATTTTTATTAGTTGTGCCCCTCTAAGATATTGCATTAACAGTTATGCCCCTCCCTTTTGAGGAATATCAGTTATGCCCCTGACTTCTTATTATTCTATAACTTGTGCCCCTATGTTACTTTAACCATTAATAAATTGAACTTAACCATGGTTTTTTCAAACAATGGTGTGGTTAAGAGGGGCATAACTGTTTATACACTATCCACAACCATCCTCCTCCTCGGAACCTCCTCCTCCTCACGGTTCATCGATCTTGAGATTCTCGAATGGTCGCATGACCTTTGATCTGTTGAAAATTTATCACTCTCGATCTCATCGATGTCGATCATGATCTTTGCATGTATCTTCAGGTCGAAATTGTCGACTTGGATCGACTTATAAGCGAACATGTGACATACGATCTCCATGAGTTAGTTGAGCTCCAGTGAACCGAAGATCCCCCACAAAAAAGGTCATGAGCACATCAAATATCTTCTTGATTGTATGGCAGAATAGGATGGCAAAGGCATCAATGAGGATCAACACGGCGATCTTCTTGCTGTGGAGGTAGGTCTATAGGAGTGACTTGAGTAGGATGGTGTCATCGAAGGTGTCATGCATGGTGACGATGGACAAATGGGAGAGGGAGAGGGCGGAGTCATCGATGAGTTGGTAGAGGGGGAGCCGTAAAAAGGTGGATTTGGTGTGGTCGTGGAGAGTGGAGTAGGGGGCAGCACATCGGGCAGTGGCGGAGGCGAGGGCCTCAACGGGGATGCTGAGGACGAGGTTGGATCAAAAGATGTGCACGTTGTCGGGGACGGAGGACAGGGGGCATCGTCCAGGGGGTCGGCCTAGGGAGGAAGGGTCAGCCTTTGGGAGGAGGATGGGAGGAAGGAGAGCGGTGGCCACATGAGAATAAGTGGGAGGAGGAGAGAAAGGAGGGGAACAACCAAGGGAGGAGGAGGGGAGGGAGGATGGAGTCGGCTATGAGAGGAGGATAAGGGGAGGGAGGAGGGCGTTGGCTAGAGGAGGAGGGTGTCAGCAAGGGGAGGAGGAGGAGGAGGAGGAGGAGGAGGGAGGAGGTTGGCTTTGGAAGGAGAAGGGTCGGCCAAGGAGGAGGACAGCCTGGGGAGGAAGACAAGGGGAGGGAGGAGGTGGAGGTTGGCCTGGGGTTGGGGAGGAGGAGGGTCGGCCAAGGAGGAGGACGACTTGGGGAGGAGTACGAAGGGAGGGAGGCGGAGGAGGAGGTGGTGGGAGGAGGTTGGTCTGGGGCTGGGGAGGAGGGTCGGCCAAGGAGGAGGACAACCTGGGGAGGAGGACGGTGAGAGGGAGGAGGGAGAGGGTGACGAGGATCGACAAAGACTATTCAATCCTTTTTTCTTAATTTATTTCCACTTGTGTCCCCGAAGTTATCGCCCATTTCTATTGGGGATGGACGACAACTAACTCGAGGGCCACAAGCGATAGAACGAGGAGAAGTTTGGGGCATAACATATATTCCTAAAAAGGGAGGGGTATAACTGATATTGCAATATCTCGGAGGGGCACAACTGATACAAACCCTAGATGAAATATACACAAACATATATATACCTAAAAATTTCCTATACATAATTATTCAAGCGTACAAATAAGCTCAAAAATATAACAAAAATATCTAAATACGTAATTAAATAAATAAAAATTATATAAAATGCATGTATAAAATAATAAAATATATTGTACAAGATAAAAATTAAATATTTAAAATACAAGTATATTTACCTTTTAATATACATGTAATTAGTAACTTGTAGTAATACCTCGAAAATATAAACAAAAATACGTAATACATACTACAGAAAATAAAAAAATAATGTTTTAATAAAAAAATTAAATCATTTGTGATTTTATATTCATTTTTAAGGCATTTTTCCTTGAAATTTTTCTGGTTGTTCCACGTGGACCAACTAGGTGCGTTTATTTGTTGACCTCTGGTCAATTGTAAGTCTTAGCCCCAGCATTGTCAGAAACTTCACGGGAGCCCACTTTCTCCCCATTTCTATGACTTCTCCATATCCCCATATCCCTCAAGCTCTCCACCTTTGTGCATCCCCCACGTTCATCCTCTTCGCCAACTTCTCCCTCTCCACCGACCCTTTCTCCTTCTCAATCTATCGCCCCTCGAACTTCGCCAACCCTTCATCTATAAATAGCTTACCCTCGCCCCTTTTTTCGGATTTAATCCTCTTATGCATCTCTTATCCCCTCAAATCGAGAAAGTGAACGGTGCTTGGTGACAGGAGGCCATATCGACCGGTTTGCAGCGAGGAGGAGGAGCATCGGAGTCGATCCAGACCATCCTCGGCTCTCCGTCGTGTGATTTTGCTTCGACGGCCTAGGACTGACTGGAGGCCATTTCCTTTGCATTCCTAGGTAAATCTTAGCATTATTTTTCATTTCCAGTTTTTAATTTCATCCTTAGTCAGTAGAATTAGGTTTAATTAGGAATTCCATTTTGACCTGGTGCTCGAGCTCCTGGTTAAAATTACCGTGATTTAAATTGTATTTCGATGCATTCCACATCCATCTTCGTTCATTGACACATTCTCTCCAGTTAGCCCAACAACTCTCCCCTGATTCTACAAAAATCGAGGTCCGTCCAGCTCCTCTTCCTCTGTTTCATCCACCCTAGCTGTGTTTTAGCTTCAGTCCAATGTCGAGGATGATGCCTTCGAATTGATGGTTCTTTTTGTGTTGGTCTTTCATGACACTAAGCACTTGGAGCAAGGAATCGATCCCCAACAGCTGCTCCTGGACCGTTGAGCTTGCTTGAACCCCATGTCCATCAAAAGGGACCTGGATTTTAGAGACCACCACCTACAACTATGGAGCTTCACCAGGAAGCGTTTGGACCCATCGGCGAGGCAAATCGATGCTGAAGCGACGAGGAAATAGAGATCAAAGCAATGACGGGGAGGTGTTCTTCACGCTTCATCCACCGCACTCGAGAACTATTTGATCATGCCATCGCTCCAGATCTAATATGGAGTGTTTCTTCTTCACCCTCTGGTTGTCCATGTGGCGGGTAGGAGACGATGGATCCTCAAGCGTTAAGTTGTAAAATTGTAAGGTCCACCCTATGCCTTTTTGTATTTAATAGTTAATGTTGTAAATATTTTAGTACATGTAAAACTTAGTGGGAAAATTGCAAAGGACCCTTGTCTCTCAAGCATTATACATATTGGTCTGCTGTTAGCGCAGCTCACGTGGCCTCCCACGTGAGTTGGGCAAATTTCATGTATAACCCATCACTTTTATGTATTTAGATTTAATATATATAAATCTAGTTGCAGTTCAAAAATTTGTGGTATTTTCGCATCTACCCCCTCGCATTGATTTTTAATTACAAAATACCCTTGCCAACTTAGTTATTTTGTGCATGTTTATTTATCTCTATAAATATCATCCATGCTCCAAAAATCATGAAAAAATAGGATTGTATGATTGATTGGTTGCTTTTTCACGCATAAATTTTACTTTGCATTTCATGCATATATTCTATTTACTAAAAATCAAACAGAGCATGTTTATTCCATGTTTGAATTGAAAAATACAAAAAAAAATATAAAACCATAATTAAACATTCCAAAAAAATTACTTGTTATTTATTACAGTACTTTATATCTACGGACCAAAAATCACAAAAAAATAAAAAAAACTCTAAAAATTAACAAACCCTTGATTACCCTAAAAATCATAAAATATTCCCAAAGATCCCAAAAATATTAGCTTCTATTCTATATTATATATATATATATTATTATCTACATATTAGAAGTTGATTTGGAGAAATTTTGAACCCTATTTGTTATTTTTAAGTTTCAAATCAATTTGGCCTATTTTAAATGTCCTTATTTTGTATATTTTAGGATTTAACAATACCTAAAAATTAGAAAAAATACCCATAAAATAAAAAAATTGAAGAAAAATCTTAAAAACACAAAAATATTTTAATTTGTAAATTTTTAGTATTTCTAGATATATTAATATTTACAATACCCAAGATTGTATGATATACCAATATATAATTGTATATAATCAATATTGTTTTTAATTATTATAAATACCTTATAAATATTTTAAGACCTTTAAATAACAAAAAGGACTATTATGTAGGTATTTTAATATTTTTTTTATATTTCTTAGAGATTTTATATTATATATAGCTTACATTATACATATTACATATATATTATATTGCAAAGGAAAAAAAATAAATTCAAAAAATACAAAAAGAAAATAAAAGTTATAAAATTAATATATATACAAAGAATCATATCATTTAATTAAAAACCCACAAAACATTAACTAATTAATTGAGTGAATAGTGTACAACTATCTATATTAATTATTCATTACTTATTCATAATTAACATATCCGCTACATTGACTTGTCTCCCTCTGTTCGACACCTACTCTACTTGTCTCTATACATACATTTATAGTAGAATGATAATAAATTTGGTCCACATTTCATCTTCTTTGATTGCTTCATTATTATATTGTGGGTTGATTATTGCTTAGCCCATTTGTTTTGTGAGCGGTCACTGCATCGACTGTGCTCTCGCTTTGTATGGAGTGTGAGACCCTCCATACTAGATAAATTCAGTTAAACAGATGCCATAACCTCGATTTCCTCCCTCTCTAATGTACCCCAAACCTCATCCGATACCTGAGCAAAAGTCCCTTGCTTTCATCTTTTAAATGTAGGTCCAAAGTAATCTTCTCACCAGTCGTAGTGCCCTATATATTTATCATAAGTCACCGATCAGATAGTTTATCTCTTCTTTGCAAGCCCAATGAATATGTGATTCATCAATGATATACCAAAATTTGGCCTTTAAATATTGAGAAAAAACACAATAAAATCCTATAAAATTATAAAATAATGAAAATTAATATGGCATTAAAAATGGATTAGTTGTATATTATTGACTTATAATTAGTTCCAAGAATGAAAATCCAAAAAGAAAATATAAAAAAGATAATTGTATATATGTACGTAAATATAAATTACTAACTAGAAAAGACAAAATAAAAAAGGTTGTAAATATTATTTAGGACTCTGACCTAGAGATTATGTCATTGGTCAACTCTATTAAAAGCAGAAAGAAATAAGGAAAACATCAAAAAGAGTAACATGATGTACACAAAGTAGCTTATTATACATGGGTTCAGTATGCATCTACTATAAGCATCAATATACACAAACTAGAGTAAAAGGCATTTTCACAATTTATACATGTTGATACTATCTTTAAAATTAACAATATTTCCTAATTGACAGTCCCATAACTTTGTTAAATACAGAGAAACCTTTTACAATTGCAAGTCAAAGTGTGAGAGTGACCCAATTAGTCCAATTGAATCCGATCCCAACAGATTATCATTATCAATTTTTTGGATTATAGCTCAAGTTTTGGTCCACAATGTTATAAATGGTATACAAGGGCTTACCACAGATATTGGAAATGTCTACCTGAAAGTTGGCGCTACCTTGAAATAGTTGTGATCGATTGAACATGGGTGACTAACGTCTAGTCTTGAAGAGTCTGTGGTGTCCAAAAAATCAGGTTCAATAATTGTTGTATCGGCCCTCTCTCGACTCTCGGCACGTGAACAATCAAATCAAACAAACAATCAACCCACGATATACGAAATAAAATTTAAGCATGTGAGGATAAATTTAGTCAGCAAGTGTAAGGGCAAAAGCACTGAGAGCAAACTGAGGATAGATATAATTATTATTATTTAATAATAACTAATAATAATTATATTATTGTGTGTATATTTGCTTTTTCTAATTTTTATGGATTTTTAATTATATTTAATTTTTATGGATTTTTAAATGTTTTATATTTTTGTTTTTTTAAATTTTAATTTTTTATTTTTCAATTAGTGGTGCAAAATTTTATTTTCTTTTTTATTTTTAAGCTAGATAATATAACAATAATGATATTGAAGACATTATACATAATATATATAGTATATAGGATATAATATATATCTATAGAGAAAGGAACAATCTTTTTTTTTGAATTTTTAAAATATGATATAAAAGTATTATAAAGTGTATATAACAAATATAGGATTTTTATAACTTTACATATATAGACACAAACATTTTGAAATAAAATGTTTTTGCATTTTTAATATTTCTCTCTTTTTTTGGATTTTTATTGGCTCATTTTATGTATTTTTAATGCATTAAAATGTATAAAATGTGATAAAATAAATAGACTGTATAGTTTTTGGTTCTAAAAAAGACATTAAGTCAAAATTTTTCCAAACCTAATTTTAATATATACTACATAATATAAAGAAAAACATAGAATAGAAAACAATTTTTTGGATTTATATGAAATATTTTTTATTTATGTAAGTGTTTTAGGATTTTGTGATTTTTAGGGTTTTCCTTTTATGTTTTTAGTTATTTTTGGTATGAAGGTACAATATATAGTAATATACATTGCATTTTTTTGAAATTTTTAAAGGCATTTTTGTATTTTTTAAGATTTTAATATTCAAACAAGGAATAAATGGCTCCTTTTGAAAGTTTAATAAATGGGAAAATACAATAAAGGCCAAATCCAAATATTTGGCGACAATAAAACTGATTTAAGACATCTGCATAAACTATCCCATTAATTTTAGAGTACAGGAGTAATTAAATAAAAATAGAAATGTAAATGAATAAAATGCAGCCTAATAGGGGTATATTTGTAATAAAATAAAAGTATAGTATCTTGCTTGCAATTTTCCCCAAAATAATACTATTTATACAAGTTTTAGTATTAAACAGAAATACATAAAGTCACGAGGTCTTTAATGCAAAAATCTTAGGACCTCATGTGGGGAACCACGTATGGTAACCTAGCAAAGAGCTTGTTTGTAATTAACAAGGAATACGAGGGTCCACTTGTAATTTATACAATAAAATTTAAACTACATAATTTATTTACAAGGTTAATTAACTATTAGAAAAGAGAGGTGGGGGTCTTAACAAATTACCCCACTAAGGCACTTCAGCGAGCTACGGATGATGTGATACATGCGCTCACTTGACTTGATCTAATGGTGGAGGATCAAGACTGATTCGGCTGAAATTGAGGGCCCAAATTAGATATGGGCCCAGCTTGTGATCCGATGGTGTTGAAGGTGGCAGTAAGTGTTGCCAACAACGCAACTCGGAGCTCTTCTTTGATCCATGAAATCTCCACGTTCCGATCACCATTCATGTTTCTGAGTAGCTCAACACCTTCATGCATGGAGCCAAGATGCTCCTACCGAGGAGGCATGATATGGGTCTAGGTCCCATCGATGGGGACCTGGAAGCTCTGGCATTCTAGACCACCTAGAACTGACAAGAGGTGTCGATTTCATGCTCCAGATGACTTCCAGCCCCTCAAACCTGCACAAAATGCTGGAGGGTTCGAGAGAATCACTCTCGGCCCATTGTTGAAGCTTAAAAATGAAAAGGGACGAAGGGCAGTGAGCTCCGGCAATGGGTGGTAGAGAAATCTCTAATCAAGCTTGATCCGTGTAGGATCAAGGTGGAAAAGATGGGGGTTCGGTGAAGAAAGCGAAAAGGTAGAAATGGGCATGGAGGCAAGTCGGATCATAGTGCAACTCACTGTGGAATCGAGCTAGAGATTGAAGCTCCAACAACTGAAGAAATTAAAATTACACTAATTTAATGATTACTCGTGTAAACTAATACTTAATCTAACATGTTGAATTGAAAATCTACCTATAATTTGAAAGAAAATAACTCATACCTGACTATTTCAGGGAGGAGAGAATCTCCACCTAGAAGGTCCCGGAGATGCTTAGATCTTTAAATCACGCCTCTTATTCTCGCCGACAAGGTCTACAGAGCAACTAATATCACTAGAACTTAATGCGGAGGCTTCCTATTAGGTTTACTAGGGTAGAAAAGGGATCAAACTCAAAAAGGAGGTGACGGAGATTTATTTATGTACATGGTTAGGGGCAAAAGGAGCAGAGGGATTGTGTGAGGAGGCGATGAAGTTAATGTATGCAAGGAGTAGGGCATGGGTGAGGGTGATGAGGGTTGTAGGAAGTTGGGCAGCTCGAGAAATATGGAGGGATGGAGTATGGGGAGGAAATTGGAGGTCAGGGAGTCTCGAGTCTGGAAAAAGTTAGAATGAGGGATGTACAATTGGAAGTCAACAAAAGGAGGCTTCTGGTTGGTCTACGCGGACCAACCAGAAAATTCCAAGGAATAAATCATTTACAAAATTTATAAAAATTAATTAGTGAATTTATTAATTAAAAATCAAAGCATGAAAAATGTTTATTATTTTATGTACTATTTTAGGGTATTTTAGTTTATTTTTATAACACTATTTATTATGTGCCAATATATACATGTGTATATATATGTATATTTACCTAAATTTGAACTATTTCATTTTTATATGTATTTTATTATTATATAGACGTATTATATATATTTATAATATATATAAATAAATAAATAAGTATACATATTCTTATTTTAGTTTTCTAATTTTATTTATGTGCTTAAATATATAGGGGTATATATATTATAGGTATAATATACCTATATATTTTACGACATTGTTTATTTTAATGCATTTTAATGTTTTTATTTTATGTATATGTTTTTAATGTATTTCAAAGAATATGTACAAGTATTTAAAAATATAAGAAATCTAATAATATAAAGAATGAATAAATTGAATAAAATATACATGTATAAGGTACAATGGGAATCTAAAAAGCCAACTTTCACATCTTAGCTCCAAATTTAAGGAAACCACCTTCCTTAGATATATAATTTAATTTTAAGATCAATAAAGGTGAGTTTGGTCAATTTTGAGTTTGTATGGACGATTTGTTGATTTTTTGTTTGCGGCTTTTTATCAGTGTGTCCCAAGTGCATTATCCATTGTTTTTATGTGTAAATATTTTTTTATTTTTCTTTGTATTTTTATGTACAAACTTTATGTTGAGGGTTATATTATTTGAGGTGTATAAAAAGAAGAATAAATTACAATAAAAATGGCTACTTATTGAGTCAAATAGTTAAGGTATTGAGTCTCTATTCTGTACAATTGAGTACCCTACCTCATCCTTTTTTATTCCCGATCGACCAAGTCAATATTGACTTGATCTCGGGGTCTAAGATCATGCAGTGACTTTGATAGTTCGATTTCTTTTTCTTATCTTTTCCTTTATTCTTTATTTTAAAATTAAATACCTATATTTATACAGTATCTATAAGTCAGCTAATTAATGTTGTTTTTGTACAGTTTAATGCTATTTACATACATTCTACTAGGGATTTAAGGTTAAAATGAAAGAATAAAGGTAATGAAATGAAGATACATCGATAGTATTGGAGGAAAATTCTACTCGTAGCTTGCATCCACCGTTGTTATTGAAACAAGTAATGAGCCATATCAAAGCGAGGACGTTGTAGATATAAGGAGGGAGGTTGCAACATCCCAAACATAGTTCCAAATCTCTTAATCACAAAGTGTTAGAATAATAATTAGAGGGGATTATTAATTTATAACTTGGACATACGTAATTTCAGTTATGGTATAGGGTCCCAACCCGAGAAGTTATCAGTTTTCTCCAATAACCGATCTGAGATATGCTCGAACAGTTATAGAGTGGCCTTTTACAATTGCAAGTCAATGTGTTAGAGTGAGCCAACGAGTCTGATTGAATCCGAACCCAACAAGTTATCATCGTCAATTTTTTAGATGATGGCTCATGTGTTAGGTCTGTAATGTTATAAATGGTATAAATGGGATTCCCACCAATATTGGAAATGGCTGCCTAAAAGTTGGAGCTACCTTATAGTGGTATAGGAGGAAAATGCTACTTGTAGTATCTGGCCAACTTTATTGTTGAAACAAGTTATGCAACATATCATAATGAGAATGTTACAGATATAAGTGGTGATATAGTAACATTCGAAATATAGTTCCAAATGTGTTAATCACAATGTTTTAGAGTGAGATATAATTAGTGGGGATTATACTTTACAACTTGAATTTACAAAATTTGTGTTGCAGTTTAATAAGTTCGAACCGAACAACTTGTCAATTTTCTTCATATGTTTGAACAGTACGGAGTAACCTTTTACAATCCTAGCGGCATGTTTATTTGAGTTATAAAATATGCAACACGTTCATCGAGTTTTAGTTAAGAAGTGCACCTTTTGTTATTGAATTATATATCTTATTATATCCATTTTAATTAAGGTTATAATTCTGACTAATTAATTCCTTTATCGTGGAATTTATATATCAATCTCAGCATGATCTTTATTTTATATTAGTATTTTTATTTTATTGAAATTCATATCTAATTTTTATTTGATAATATATCAGTGTTTCATGAATATTTGATCCGAATTCATAAATTTTTTTTGTCTCTTTTTGATATTAGACGAAATGAGTGTAGATATAAAAATAGTCATTTGTCCATAACGTTTCCCATTTGTCTATAAAATAAAAGAAGTGGTAAGCAATCATTGGACACCAGATGATTTGTCAAATTGACAACCCAACTGATGTTTCAGCTAAGTTATTAATTTCCATGTCCCTCTAAGACTGCCCACAGGCTCGGTGAATGGTTTCCAAACCATTCATTCAATGTTCTTACCATACTCATATTATCACTAACTGACCGGTCAAGATGGCATAATACATGTCATTGCGCAGTACATGGAATTTAAGTTAATCTATCGTAACGGACGCATTAATTTGCTCAGGAAAGTAATTAATGGACATTAAGAGTAACTGATATTCGAGATGACCGAGTTCCCGGCAATGTCCATTATATAAACACCAACCTCTCTAGTTAGTCTCTCGTCCTCCTCAGCCAATTTGCTATTAGTTAGTGATCGACATATCCGAGGAGATGGGAGAGGGAAGAGGCAGTGCTTTGGTGTTTGTAGGCATCACCCTCCTCGTGATGGTTGTCTGCGGCCGGACCGTCGAGGGTGCGGTATACACCGTCGGAGATGCTGGAGGGTGGACTTTCGGTGTCGCCGACTGGGCTACCGGAAAGAACTTTGTTGCAGGCGATGTGCTTGGTATGGTTATGCATTTGAGATTTAACTATTGATCTAATTGGCAACAAATACTCAGTCCTTAATTCAGATTTTACTAACCTATAATGTTTTTTTAATGTAACTCAACAATTTAACTGTTTGTGGTTCAGTATTTAACTACAATAAGGATCTGCACAATGTGGTGTTGGTGAGCGCTGATGGGTACCAGTCCTGCGCAACAACGAGCGGGTCGAGGGAGTGGAGCAGCGGCAATGACAGGATCACACTGGACCAGGGCACAAGCTACTTCATATGCGGCATCCCTGGCCATTGCGCTGCCAACATGAAGATAGCCGTTACTGCCTCTTGAGAACACCCTGAGCCTGGTCTTAGATGTCATGTATGCCTTTCTAATAAAGTGAGCTTATGAGAATAACATAATATTACTCAAGATTTCATCATAATGGTTCTATATTTCTTCTCCTCTGTTCATCATTTGCTTAAGCTCGGTAGGCGGCCCTGTTTGTTATAATGCTTACATGCGAGAAGTCCTTTCATAGGTCACCCTATCGATCATCGAATCACGACAAAATGGACATGGCATATACTATTGCATACTATATAATCGTTATATCATATGTGTGCGAAGAAATATTTCTTGTTGCAAAATTACTTTTAATACTAGGTAACGGGGATTGATAAAAAAGATATATAACAATAATCATGTATTACCTTTCTGTGTAGGATTTGTAATAATCGTTGTTTGCTTTAATAACAATCAAAAGGAGAACATGAAGACAGAAAATAAGAATCGTTGCTATATGTTTGCTGGAAATGTTGCAACAAAATATTTAATCATTTTGAAATTTCAAATTATATAGTTGAAACTTATTAAAAACTTTTATTTGTTAAATATTTTATATTAGATGAGACAGAGTTGTTCTTAATAGACAGCTTTGCATTCTTGAAGATTATATGTTTCCTATTACAAGCATGGGTATTATTGGTAATATTCAAAAGAGAATACAACAACTCCATGGTAATGCAGGGAAATCGAGGGTTCCCTTTACCTGTTTTTGCAAAGAATGACCAAAAGCGGAATGTTCTCCATATGGGAATCAAGCACAATAATCGAGGTATGATAATCAAGCAACTATGAGAGACGAGAAATTTTACGTGGGAAAACCCTCGTCAATGTGAGAGAAGGAAAAAAACTCATGGGACACAACGACCCGCAACAAATCCACTAGGTCGAAAACGAGAGGGCAAAATATCTTCTCAATTTTATTTGCCAACAAATCTGAGGCTCAATTACAAGAATAAAATCGCATTATTGTCACCTTGTCTTTAGAGAACACAATATCATTGCTTTTCCTCATTACAAGCTTTTCCTCCTTGTGCACAATTCTTCCTCGTGCGGATGTAGCTCACGCCTCTTGTGTGCATATGGACGAGGGAGAACTGATCCCTCCTCCGGCTGCTACTCGCACCCCTCTGGGCTAATCTTCGCACCTTATGCAGGCTACTCTTCACGCCCTTGCGAGCTACTTTTCATGCCTTGCACAGGGATAGAACTGAGAGAGAGAGAGATGCTCGTGACTTGGATGATCCTTCCTGGTCATGGATGGGGTCCCTTTTATATGGCCCTCGCCGCCTCTCTTTCTCCTACTCCTACATGAAGTAGAAGTCCTTCTTGCATGGGACATGCAAGGATGTTGAAGCCTTCGAATTCCAGACGTACTCCATCCAACAAACTTGGGGTAATTGTACAATAGCCCCACTCCTCTTTTGGGATCGGATAACATACCCAGCAACGTCCCCCTCTTATCCTAATGGAAAGGTGTCACCAAGAAGATGATCACTGAGAGGTGACACTGCTCAGCTCTCTACAAAGCTGCAGCTTGTCATGAGTCACGACCTTCATCAGGATATCTGATGGATTTTCATCTGTGTGGACCTTCTTCAGAATGGGATGCTTCTTATCAATGGCATCTCTCAGCCAATGATTTCACATGTCTATATGCTATGTGCGAGCATGGTGCATCATGCTCTTGCTTCGATCAGTGGCACTCTGGGTATCCCAGCAAACAATCGGCTCATTGTCTTCGCATCCAAGTTCATCAAGAAATCGTTGTAACCACATCACTTCTTTCCTTGCTTTTGTTGCAACATCCTTAACTTTATTTGTTGAGAGTGCAATGCATTTCTGCAACTTGGGCTGCCACGAAATCGCTCCCCCTACGAAAGTGAAAACGTACCCGGAAGTCGATTTCCCCCGATCCACATCTCCTGCCATGTCGGCATCTGTGTATCCACGTAGTTTAGGATCTGACCTCCCAAACATGAGATACATACTTGAGGTCCCTCCCAGGTATCTCAGAATCCACTTCACTACTTCTCAGTGATTCTTCCCTGGATTTGACATGAATATGTTCACTACGCCCACGACATGAGAAATGTCGGGTATGGTGCAAACCATGGCGTACATAAGGCTGCGCACTTTGGACTGGTAAGGAATCTTGGTCATCTCAGCTCTCTCCTCAGAAGTAAACAGACATGTCTCTTTCATAAACTTGAAATGAGCGGCAAGGGGCGTGCTAACAGTCTTCGAATTCTTCATGTTGAACAACTCCAGAGTGTGTTCAACATACTTCTCTTGTGACAACCACAACCTGTGCTTGTTCCTGTTGCGAGTGATCCACATGCCAAGCATGTTTCTTGCCTAGTCTAAATCATTCATCTGATTTCCCTAGAGAATTCCTTTTTGAGTTTTGCAATCAATCAGGGATCATGACCAACTATCAGCATGTCATCCACTTAGATGAACAAGATAATGAACCAACCATTGGGAAGACGTCGAATGTACACACATTGATCCCTTGTAGTCCTTTTCGAAGTTCTGCTTTGTCATGAAAACATCAAACTTCAAGTACCACTATCTAGAGGCTTGCTTCAAGCCTTAGAGACTCTTCCTCAGCTTGAAAACCATGTTCTCTTTCCCCTTCCCCTGGTATCCATCCGGCTACTCCATGTATATATATTCCTTCATGTCACATGAAGAAAAGTCGTCTTCACGTCCGTCTACTCTAGCTTAAGGTCTAAGCTTGCAACAAGGCCTAGCACCGCTCTGATAGAATTCATCTTCACAACTGGTAAGAAGATCTCATCATAGTTCGTGTCCTCTTTCTGGTTGAATTTCTTCACAACCAATCTAGCCTTGTACTTTCATTGTTTGCCACCATCATATGACTTTAGCTTGTAGACCCACTTATTCTTTAATTCCCTCTTGCCTGCAGGAATCTCAACAAGATCATAGGTATGTCTTTTCTTTAGATATTGCATCTCTTCTTTCATTGAATTTTGCCAATGATCTCTCTCTTGATGCCCTTGTACCTCCTCAAAGGTGCATGGCTCATCCTGATTAGTCAGCATCATGTACTGGGAAGTAGGATAGTGGAATGATGGCTGATGTGCCCTCCCAGATCTCCTGGCCTGAGGCTTTGTCGTATCTGCTTGCTGATGAGGTTGCTCCCCTTACGTGGGTCCCTTGAACCTGCAGCAACAGGGTCTACATCTGGATCATGTTGTTATAATTATGCATCTTTTCCATCTAAACCCTTTATTGGAGAAGAATCTGAGTCCTCATCGCTTTCATCATCCATAGCAATCCCATCTGAGTTACCATCATCACTGTCATCCTCATTTAAAGTCTGGTTCTCATAGAAAATCATATTTTTATTACTAGTGATGGTCTTCTTCCTTGGATCCCAAAGTCAGTATCTAAATTCCATATCTGATGAATCCATGATTCTTGATCTTTATTCTTTTATTTTAGCTCTTTTTCTTGATAAAACATCATGTAAATATCTGTAAATATAATAACTTAGCAATCTGCTTGCCTTTGTTAATAGTGCATAATTAGCATATTTTTGGCTAAATAAAAGAATAAAGGAAAAGAAAAAGGAATGATGTATTTAGAATAAATACAGAGTGACCCAAACCCCAAGATAAGGTCATTTCCCTGATAGTCAGGCACCTGCCCGTACTGATTGGCGGTCACGAGGTGATCATAGATTGTCTACTTCTACAGCTTGATGAGTTTGACTTGATTTTGGGCATGGATTGGTTATCCACTCATCATGCGCTTGTTGATTGCTTTAGGAAGACGGTTGTCTTCAGAATTCCAGATCTACCTGAGTTTACTTTTGAGGGTACTGTACATGACTCCACCATGGAGTATATTTCCGTGTTGCGAGCCTAGCGACTTGTTTATCAGGGGTGATATTCATATCTTGCATTTGTTCGGGAGGTATCTGACCAGGAGCCGACGATACAGGACATCCGAGTAGTATCTGAATACCCAGATGTATTCCCTGATGAGCTACCAGGATTACCTCCTGAGAGAGAGAGATCGAGTTCTAGCTCAAAATGCTGCCAGATACACAACCAATCTCTATGGCACCATATCGCATGGCACCTACCGAGTTGAGAGAGCTGAAGGTGTAGTTGTAGGAATTACTTGACTTGGGATTCGTGAGGACGAGCACTTCACATTAGGGTGCTCTGGTTCTATTTGTCAAGAAGAAGGATGGATCCATGAGGTTATTCATTGATTACAAGTAGTTGAACAAGAGAACTGTGAAAAATTGTTACCCCTTGCCACGCATCGATGATTTGTTCGACCAGCTCTAGGGATCTTCGGTGTTCTGGAAGATCAATCTTCGCTCATGCTACCATCAGCTGAGGATTAGAGAGTATGATATTCTGAAGACTGCTTTCAGGACTCGCTATGGACATTACGAGTTTGTGGTGATGCCGTTTGGGCTTACCAATGCACCTGCAACTTTCATGGATATGATGAACTGGATCTTCCGTCCATACTTGGACAAGTTTGTAGTGGTGTTCATCGATGATGTGCTCATCTTCTCACAGAATGAATGGGATCATGCAAATGATCTACGGATTGTCTTGGATACATTGCAGGAGCACAAGCTATATGCCAAGCTAAGCAAGTGTGAGTTCTGGTTATCCCAGATCTCATTTTTGGGGCATGTGATTTTTGGAGAAGGTATTACAGTTGATCCTGCGAAGATTGAGGAAGTCATGTCTTGGGAGCAGCCTAAGACTGTCACGTAGATTCGGAGCTTCCTTGGACTAGCGGGCTATTTTAGACACTTTGTCAACGGATTTTCACGCATTGTTCGCTCTTTGACATGATTGATGCAGAAGGGAGTTCCATTTACTTGGGACGATTCATGTGAGCAGACCTTCCAGACACTGAAGGAGAGATTGACTACAACACTCGTTCTTGCTCTTCCTTCAGGCACTCAGGACTATGCAGTCTACACAGATGCATCTAGAGAAGGTCTAGGAGCAGTGTTGATGTAGAGAGGACAGGTGATTTCTTACGTATCACGACAGTTGAGGCCGCATGAGCGGAACTACCCCACACATGACTTGGAGTTGGCGACAGTTTTCTTCGCCTTGAAGATCTGGTGCCACTATCTATATGGGGTGAATTTCGAGATTTTCACAGATCACAAGAGCCTAAAATATATCTTCGATCAGAAGGAGCTGAACATGAGGCAACGTAGATGGCTCGAGCTGCTGAAGGATTATGATTGCACGATCTCTTACCATCCCGGTAAGGGAAACGTAGTGGTTGATGCACTTAGCAGGAGAGCGCATGCAGAGGGTACGGTTAGGTGGATTAAGATCTTAACCAAGATCCATTTTTCAATTTAATTCGAGGCTAGTTTAAATGTCAACTATGATTTAGGAAAAACTATACAAATATTTACAAAGATGCAATATTTTACAAGATTTTACAAATGTGCAAAATTTTTGAAAAATGTTTGAAAACATGGATGTATGCATGAATGCAAGTTTTGCAAAATATTTACACAAATTTACACAAGATTTTTGCAAATTTTTGTTTTTCAAAACATTTTACAAAAATTTTGTACTATATACATAATTTTGATATGAAAAATATTTACAAACTATTTACAAAAAAGATTTTTACAAACATTTTTACAAAAATAGTTTTGTACATAGCTATGTATGTGCAATAAAAGAATTTTATTTACAATGAAAATTTTTTAATTTTTATGGATTTTAAGGGTTTTTAGCTATTTTTATTTATTAACACATTCACACAAAGTACGAGTTATGGCTAAAGTATATATGGAATATATATGACACCACCCTATACTTAGCTCGAACGATGTTCTCAAAGTGAATCAAGAGCGATGAAGAAGACATAACTCGTGCTTAGTATAGGGAAGTGAAAAGAAAGGCTATATACAAAGACGAATGAAAGAATAGAAATGAAAAAGAGAATCTCAGGGGTTTCCCCCTATACATAGGATTAAGTAATCCTAAGTATAGCAGGCTGTACACAAAGGGAAATCCGAGTGAAGAATGTACAGGGTCTACCTCCTCTATAATTAGGGTAAAATATCCCTAAGTATAGGCAGCAAAACAGAGGTAGAAACGAATCAAAAGGAACTCAAAAGTCTCACACCCCCATACTTAGGGTAAAGTGCACCCTAAGTATAGCATAATCAGATATGGAAATGGGTTGTTGGATTGAAGAATAGTGTGATATGGACAAATGAATCTATACGAGTCGGGAGAAAAGTGATAATCAGGCGTGAGATGCAATAGATGTGAGTCAAGAGATCACATCTCATGCAAAGTGAATAGGGGCAACGTCAACGACCAGTGGCTCATGATCTAGATATGGTTTGAGCCGCTGCCTGTTAACATGAAAGGTACTCTCAGATGACAACTCGGATATGTCGATGCTTCCGTTGTTGTGTACCTTTCGAACCAGATAGGGTCCCTTCCATTTGCTCTGCAGCTTTCCTAGAAATAATCTGAACCTGGCATCGAACAACCATACTCGTTGCCCTGGCTCAAACTTCTTGTGGCTGATATGAGAATCATGCCACTCCTTCAATCTCTCCTTATATTGAAGGCTGCTCGAAAAGGCTGCATCATGAAGCTCCTCCAGGGCTGCTAACTCTGCCCTCCTCTGATCTCCTACACTCACTGGATCCATAAGAATATCTGTGACTGCCTAAAGTGACCAATGTCTCAGCTCAACAGGTAAATGGCAGGTGATGAATCTACGTTTCATCATCTTTATTCTATCATTTTGGCCTTTAAAACCCTAGTAAATGCTTATAAATAGGCTTAATTCATGCATTTTAGCATTCATGCATTTGTGTACAAATTGTGCATAAAATATTGTTTTTAATGCCAAAATTATAGAATAAAGAAAAGAAAAGAAAAGAAAAAGAATAAAATATTGCAAATATTTTATGACCCGAAACCTCGAGACCTAGGCATCTAGATGACTAGGTCCACAAGGAATAAAGTAGGGGGAGATAAGGGCTAAAGTACAATAAAAATCCCTTTTATTTTATTCATTCCTTATTCATTTTGGGACCTATTTTTGGTTCCACTTTTTATACCTCAAATAAATAAACTTTGTACATGAAAGTTGTAGATAATTAAATACAAAAAAATACAAAATTGATTTCACAAGAAAATAATGTACAATAAAAAGTTATGGTATGAATAAAATTCCAGAATCACAACTTCCCAGACCTATATCTCGCAAATAAAAACTCGAAATGCATCAAACTCACCTTTAATTGTATATAATTTAAAATAAGCTCTTTAATGGCAGTGGTTTCGCATTTTGCGGAGCTACGGCTTGAAAGTTGAGTTTTGGACCCCTATTGTATACTTGCACAGATTAAAATATTTATTTTATTATTTATTCATTATTTTTACCATTTTATATTTTTATAATTTTTTAAATATTATTTATAATAAATATGTGCATTAAAATTAGAATAAAAACCTAAAGAAAACATAAAATAAAATACTTTTATATAATACATAGGTATAATACCTATAAATATACCTACAGAATTAATACTTCTATTTTATTAAGTGTATAAAACATTTCAAAAAATAAAATAAAAATATGATTATTGTATAAAAATATTCTATAAATTTATAAAATAATAAACAAAAATAAATAAATAAATTCTGAAAATAAAAATAAAATATTAAAATATATAGATATAGATACCTATAAAGGGTATAAATGGTAACTTATAATTATTAATCTCGAAAAAATAAATAAAAATTACCAAAAAAAATTTATAAAATAATAAATATTTTTTATTTAATAACCAAGAATTAATAAATTCAATTACTATTTTTAAAAGATTTTTGAATCATTTTCTAGGGGATTTTTCCTAGTTGGTCCACGTGGACCAACCAGGTTGGTTTGACAGTTGACTTCCGGTCAACTGTCTGACCTCCGGTCAACTGTCTGACCTCCTCCCATAGCCTTGTCAAAACCTTGGTTTTTGACCCATTTCGCAATTTTTTGGAGGCCATGCCAAGTACTGCAGATCTTGTAGTGAATTGGCTACACCGCCAAGCTCCATAAGAGAGTTGACTACACTGGTCACTCTCCAATTCTTTTTCCCTTCTTCTATACTTCTCCCCTCACTTGTTGTGGACTAGCACTGCTTGAAAATAGAAGGAAATAACTAACTCCCTAAGGATGAGTTACTGAATGAGGAGATTGCATGGTAGTTCGACATCTTGGAAAGGAAGAGCTAACACCCTTCACACGCCAGAGGCAGTTATTCAGTGTTCACGTGGGATGCTTTGGTTGGGATGGATCTAAGATGACTTCTAAGTTGGGTATTGTAAACTCTTCAAATAGAACCCCCCTTCCTCTCTTCCATGCTTGATCGCTCTTACACCAAAAATTCCTAACCCTAGGGTGCTCAGTTTCCTCCTGGTGACAACAAGAGTCGAGCCCACCTTCCAGGAGCCCTCGCGGTGTCGAATCGAGTTGTATCCACCCTCGCCGGAGTGCTCCGCCACGCTCGCCATTGGCACGTCTTGGGTGAGCGTTTTCTCTTCCCTTTTATCTCCTTTTAGTTCTGTAGGACTCCGCTAGTCATAGTTAGCCTCAATCGATCTTTGATTTCATCTGTATCGTGACCAAATTGATCCGCCCGTGCTTGGTCGGAGCTCGAGTGCTTTCGGCCACCGCCGATTCTTCCACACAATCCACCCTCCGTGGGGTCGAGGCAACTTGCCCTCGACCCCTTCACCTCTCTTCCGCATGTCCCAGGCAAGACCAGCAGCTGGAGGACATTTTGACAAGACGCCAGAGCAACTTGGAGCCCCCAGCTCTGCCACCTCGTGGTGCGCACCTCAACGCCCTCCGGTGACTTTTGACAACTCCAGCAGATCAGGAGAGCCTCCTGGGAAAGAACGCCCCGTATTGCAAGCTTCAAGTTCGCCAGAGGTGGGAGAACAAGCTTCGAGAACTTCGCCCCGCCGGAGCTCCTCCTCGTTCATCCTCCCGCGCTTCCAGTCGTCCGATCCAGGCATCGCTCCAGGCGTTCCAGCTACCGTAGGATTCTTCGTCCCTCAGCCGTTGATCGCCAGTCTCCTGATCTAATCGTGGGCATCCATTTGAACTGTCATCGGCTCCTGCGGGTTCGATACGTGGCATAAATAATATATCATCAATCGTTGGATCCGTCTGCGGGGGTATTTTGCTATCGAACCCCCACGCTTTTGTCTATTTATTTTATAATACTTAAGCATTCATCTGTCGTTAGATATTTTTGTGACATTTGCACTAAACCCCTCGGGCCTTTGTGATATTCTATTTTGACCCCTGCCAGGTCATGTGCTCCGCAAACATGACGTGGCATTTTTGCAGGAATATCCAGGGAACTTTTTTTATTTATATTTCGTCCAAAATATTTCATATGCAGTTCTATCATTTTGGACATTTTGTCATTCAGTCCCTGTAGTGTTTGATTATTGCAAGAAAGTCCCTACCAGGTCTACGTGATTAGGCGCATGATTTTGGGATTTTTTGCAGGGAAGGGTCCGCGGTTTTGTTTATTTCTAATTAGTCCAAAAAGTTCTTGATTACAGTATATATCTTATGTGAAAATTGCAATTGTGCCCTCGGACTTTGCATATTTACATAAATACCCCTGTAGGGTTGCATTTTCTTGATGTTTCTAGTATTTATTTCATACATCTATAAAACTCCAAAAATTACCAAAGAAATAGCATAGCTTCTTGTTGCATTGTGTTTTTACGACATATTTTTATTTTGCATATTTATTGCAGTTTAATATTTTTAAAAATTCAAAAACACGCATTTTCTCTACTGTTTGCAATATAAAATCCATAAAAATTATAAAAACACCTCAAAAAATTCCAAAAAAATTATATTTTGTGTCTTTCAGTGTGTTTCAACTTCTAACCAAAAATCACAAAAACTATAAACAAAACTCCTAAAAATTGTAAAACTCTAAAAACCTTTGTAAAAATCTATGAATATCATAAAAAATCTAAAAATTGTGTTTTCTTTTCTTGAATTTGCTTTATTTTGTTATCTTCCATTTAAAATTAATTTGGGGAATTTTCGTCACTGTTTACTATTTTCCATCCTCTTTTTAATTTCGGCCAGCCCTTTTATTCACTATTTATAGTATTTTTGACTTTGTAAATACCAAAAAAATTAAGGAAAATCTAGAAAATTCACAAAAACATCATAAAATTATAAAAAGACCAAAAACACTTTATTTCTTGATTTTTGCTTATTTTTACCTATTTTTTATAAATACCTTATCCTCTCCTTTCTTACTTTATATATAAATTCTATTATTGAAAAAAATATAAAAATATAAAATAAAAACAATAAAATCAGAAAATTAAAAATCAAAATACAAAAATATAAAATTTAAAATAAAAAAATTAAAAATTAAAAGACCCACAAAGAAGTCCAAATTGGCTAAGTAGTTCACTAGGCATAGGACTTGACTTTTTGTCTGCTTACTTTACTCTGTGCTTCCTGTGTTCGACCCCTACTTGCTTGCCATTATACATTCTTAGTAGGGTATAATAAAATTTAATCCTTGCTCTTGATTGCTTTATTGATTGTGTGGGTTAATTGTTGACGAACGTGAAGACGTGAGTAGTCGCCTCAACAACAGTGAGTCTGACCTGTCAGACCATTATTTAACAGCTCTCGCATTTTCGTTTTTCAGCAGGGCTTGCAATAAACGAGGCGAAAGGGAGATGTACCCAAAGGCGTCTTGAAGGACGTCTGATATGCCCACAAGACCGAGTCCAAAAGCAGTGACCAATCCTTTCGGTCAGGGCGGACGACCTTCTGCAGAATAGTCTTGATCTCCCTATTCGACACTTCAGCAAGACCATTGGTCTGAGGATGATATGGTGTGGCTACTCGATGGTCTATGCCGAACTCGCTAGCATGGGCCTTTACCTTGTCGTTGACGAAATGGGACCCCCCGTCATATATCAAAACTCTAGGAACCCCGAACCGTGAAATGATATTCTTCCTCAAAAATCTGCAAATAGTCCTAGCATCTGCGGTTCGGGCGGGGATGGCCTCAACCTAACGACTCACATAGTCAACAGCTAACATAATGTACTCCTATCCCTGACTCTTAGGGAATGGACCCATGAAATCGATGCCCCATGCGTCAAAAACGTCACAGAAGTGAATGGACTGCATCGGCATCATATCACGCTGTCCACAAGTGCCCATCCTCTGACAGTCAGTACATCTCTTCACGAACTCATCAGAGTCCTTGAAGAGAGTAGGCCACCATAGGCCGTATTGGAGCACTTTCTGTGTCATTCTCCTCCTAGAGTGATGTCCTCCTGCCTCAAGCTTGTGGCAGTAAGTGAGGACGCTATGGTGCTCCTCCTGAGGAATGCACCTATGCCAGACGCTATCCCCTCCTTCATGATAAAGGACGGGATCCTCCCAATGGTAGAACTTGGCCTTCGCGATGAAGGTCTCAAGTCGTCGCCTAGGCTAATCTTGTGGAACTTTCTTGGCAACAAGATCATTCACAATATCGGCGTACCACAGGAGAGAGGCGATAGCAAGGATCGCCTCATCTGGGAAGTTCTCACAAATAGGCTCAGTCTGCTCAGAATCCTCAAGAAACTCCAATCGGGAGAGATGATCCGCCACCACATTCTTGACTCCATGCTTGTCCTTAATCTCTATATCAAACTCCTAGAGCAGAAGGATCCATCTGGTCAATCTAGCTTTGGCATCATTCTTTACCATGAGGTACCTGATGGCGGTATGATTAGTGTAAATGGTCACTCTAGATCCAATGATGTACGATCTGAACTTATCTAGGGAGATAACTACGGCTAGCATCTCCTTCTCAGTGACGGTATAGTTCCGTTGAGCAGAACCCAAAGTCCGGCTAGCATAGTGAATAGCAAAGGGGACTCCATCCCTCCTCTGTCCCAGCACGGCCCCTACGGCAAAATCGGAGGCATCCGTCATGATCTCGAATGGGAGAGACCAATCAGGCAGCTGGAGGACAGGAGACTCTACAACTAGACTCTTGAGAGTCTCAAATGAAGCTAGACATTTATCATCCACAATGAATTCGGTGTCTTTCGTCAACAGATAAGTCAACAGTCGGGCAATCTTGCCTAAATCATGAATGAATCGTCGGTAGAAACTGACGTGCCCCAGAAAAGATCGTAACTGCCCCAAGTTCGACGGTGGACTGAGTTTCCTAATGATATCCACCTTAACCGGATCAACCACCATGCCCCTGTAGGAGATGATATGGCCAAGCACCGTCCCTTGAGTCACCATGAAGTGACTCTTCTCCCATGTAAGCACAAGGTGAACCTCAATGCATCACTGGAGGATGCGGTCTAGGCAGTCAAGAAAAGCATCAAACCTGTCACCGTAGACCGAAAAGTCATCCATGAAGACCTCCAAACACTCCCCCACCATGTCCGAAAAGATGGATAACATGCACCTCTAGAATGTCGCCGGAGCGTTACACAATCCAAAGGGCATCCGTCTGAAAGCATATGTCCCAAATGGACAGGTGAAGGTAGTCTTGTCCTGGTCTTCGGGCGCAATGGCTACCTGATTATATCCGGAGTACCCATCCACGAAACAGTAATGGCTCTTCCCCACTAGCCTCTCTATAATCTGATCAATAAAAGGCAGCGGGAAATGATCCTTCTTGGTGGCCTGGTTCAATCATTTGTAGTCCACACAAACGTGTCAATGATGAATCTGTGATTCATCACTTCAAAAGTCAAAAATAGAGCCTTGTTCCCAAGTAAATAGAGGCATATTTCCCTTTATAATGCATAATAGCATTCATGCATACATACATAATACATACATTTTAGCAGTCCATTTGCATTTAAATAAGAAGCCAAAATCCCTTGTAAAATATCCACTTACTGAAATAACCTCTTACTTATAATATGTACTCCTTGGTTAATAATATAGGGAAGAAAGCCAAAAATCCCCCTTGTAAATTAGTCAATAAAGCCCTAGAACCCCTGGACAATAAAATACACATAGATCCCTCACACAAACTCCAAAATAGGTCTACTCACTCTTAGAATACTACACATTAAAAGACCTTTAAAATGAGACAAATTTCATCCAATTTGGAGCCCGTATGAGAAAGTTGGGTTTTTGGGCCACTTTGTATACTACATATATGTATAAATTGTATCTTTGTATTTTTGTATCATACTTGACCTCATCTCCGTCATTGGTCAACATGGAACTTGTAGATCTCATCAAGATCTACAACTTTCATGTTTTGAGTTTTTTCAAATTCGGGCCCCTTCTCTTTCTACACTAAATTCTCTTTTCAACCAATCACAACAGGCCACGTGGCGCCCTCTGGTTGCGCCACGTAGCCCGCTGCCCTTGCCTTATCCGCCCCTCGTGAGAGACGCACCGAGCTCTGAGCTTCCAATTAGTGACAGGAATTGCGAGTTTCATTGAGCGATAACGTCTGTCTTCTCCGGCGAGATCCTCGGCCTCTGCCGAGTCGCAGCCCTCCTCCGCCGAGCCGCTGCTTGAGCTCAGGGATCCACCGACCCTTCGAGCGACGACCTGGAACTCAAGGAAGAGTTCCAATCCCCAGGTGACGCCTCCATCCCTCTCCGACCTTCTCTTCATTTTTCTTCGCTTTTTCTCGCTTTTTATTCGCCGCCTCCGGTCATCTTCACGCCTCCATTCCATTCCGCCGAGCTTCGCATCGGATCTCCCATCTTCGCGGTAGCCTTCACGACCTCCGACGACGCATCTCCCTGTACCTCGATCTCCAGCTCCGCCACTTGACCGGAGCTCATCGCCAGATCACCTCCGTCCGCCTTAGGCCTCGCCAGTCAACCACCCACCTTCACGAGTGCACGCACGAGCTCCGGCTCTGCCTCTAACACCTGCAGGTACCCCTCTGCTCACTAAACGGAGGTTCGCCGGAGCCGACTTCGAGCTTCATCGCCACCGAATTCAGACAGCCCTCCTCCGCTCCTGAGACCATCAGGACCTTTGCCGCATCGCCACGAACCTTCTGGGATAGCTCCGACAAGTTGGAGAGCTTCATCGACACGAGGAAGGATGGGCGGAGCAAAGTCAACTTTGCCGGAGCCCCGCCATCTCATCTGCAGGCGGCGGAGGACCATCGGAGGAGACGTACAGCTGCCGTTCGATCACGTCGATCAAACGGTCCACAACGTGCCACGTCGCCCCTCAGCTGAGCTTCACAGAAGTCGTTGGATCCCTTTAGATCCAACGGTGCCTAGTGCGCCACGCGTACCCCCTTTCGCAGCAGCTCTCAGCCGTTGGATATCTCATCTGATCCAGCGGCGAACCGTCAGCCACGTCGCCATCTCCAACGACGCCAGTAACCATTGGATCAACATAGATCGAATGGCCTGAGGTCACGCCACGAGTCTTCATCGCCACCCATTGGATCGAGATCGATCCGAGGGTCCACAACGTGCCACGCAGCTTCGGTCCGAGCCACTTCTCCGAGCCTAGGCTCGGATCGTCCGAGCCTCACTCCAGACCTCCAGAAGCGCCCGAGCCGAGCCCCGAGCCTCCGCAGCTGTCCGAACCTAGGCCGCCCACGTGAGGAGCACGTGCGACCTGGGAAATTTATACAGAGGCTCCTGGAACTTTCAAATATTGCAAAAAGGTCCCTGTGAAGCAGACCCATGTGAGGAGCACATGCCTGGTGGAGAATTTGCACTCGAGTCCCCAGTATAATAGGTAATTGCATTTAAGTCCATGTCAGCATATTTACTTTATGTATTTTTATTTTCCTGTATTGTACTTACACCCCTGTGTTTGCATGCATCCTTAGGTTGTATTTCACATCATTTTTCAATTCTAAAAGTTGCATTTTGTTGAGAAACTTGTCCTCTGTCTATTGGGCCACGTGTCATATTTTTGTAATTTCAGTAGATTTTTAAATGAATTAATTGCTTGATTTGTAGAATATTTTGCCCAGTGACACCTTTTGATTTATATTTAATTCTCTGTGATTCCAAAAATCCTCAAAAATTCACAGTAGCTTTAGGACAGTAAACTTAACATGCCATAAAAATTCATGTCATTTGCACACATATCGAGGCCTAAATAAATTGTTGAGTGATTTTCTCATTTTAATTTTAATAAATTCATTTCACATTGAAATTAAGATCTGTCAAATTTCCTGTATTCCTTATCATTAGAGCTATCTAGGATAATTTTATCTCTTAAAAAAATTATGATTTGTTCTTTATTAAAAATTAATTAGTGAAAATCACCCTGTCTGCATATTTAATTCACAGTAAATTCATTTAGTGTCTAAAAATTTCAAAAAAATTAGGGTAGATCATTTTCATCATAATTAATCATCTGGCCAATTTTCAGAATTTTTGGACTTCATTTGAATCTTAATTGATTTAAACTTTATATTGGCCTGCTGGTTGCATGTGTCTGCACAAGAAATAGAAAAAGAAAAATTTAATTCCCTGAAAATCCAACACTTGACATTTGCTCAAAATTCACCTAAGGAGACAGATGCCTCCCTGAGTTCGACTTTGGACTTCACCAAGTAAAAAAAATCACCGCTTGAAATTAACTTGACATCAATTAATAGTGGTTTTTGATTAGCCTCTCGTATCTGACTGCAACGAACGATTAAACTTAATTTGGACATTAAATTGACCGAATTAACATAGGGTGCGGGGCGGTTATCAAAATGGCGCCATTGCCGGGGAGGCACGGCTTAGGTTAATTTTTAGTGATATTTTGAGTGTTTGATTTTTTCATCCCCGGGTAGTCTGACCCCTGGTTTTCTTGTAATTATTTTCTCTCTTTTATTTCTTTGCATCATTTTATTTTTTTTGAGTCACTCTCTGACCTCACTCTTTTTCTGTGCGAGGAACGCGAGGAGTCGAAGACGCTTCGACGATCGAGCATTTTAATTGAGTGAATTGAGAGGCATTGTAATTTTTATTTATTTTATTTCTTTTTCACATCATTTCCAGCGGTTCCCGTTTGGGATCTCGCGCGTGTAAGTATAGTGGAACTGTGTCCCGTGTTCTGTGTGGATGAATGTAAATTAGCTTGCACTAGCGGCTCCCCGAGCCAATCTAGGAATTACTTGTGCTCGTAATCATTAGGACCACACAACTCACTTAAAAGACGCACTTAGACCGCAGTACTTAGCCAAATTAATCTATTCTTCACGCTAATAGAACTGCTTGTCTAGGAGCGGCTTTCATCGCCTGCATTTGCATGTAGATAAAGTTTTCAATTCTGTTCTGCATCGTGCATAAAAAAAGCGAAGGGATCACTGTAAGTATTCTCTACTCAGCATACGCATCATTGATTTTAACTTGCATCGGCTTCTCTCGATTTCCCCCTCTAATTTTCACATTTAAATTAAAAAGGAAATTGGGACTGTCCGATAGGCGTGCTGTGTGGTTGACTTAATCACTGATAACTTAACTTAAAATCGGGACTGCTAAACATTATTGACCGAAAAAAAAGGAATAAAATTTGAAAATTGTTTGCGGGAGATTAATCCCCGACCTTGTTTTCAGGCTGAGTGAGGGTACTTGAGTGTGTGTGAACACCTTAAGGCAGAGCCCAAACCCCCGCCTTCCCTATCACGTTCTGACTGATCCTAGCAAATATCACAAGTCGAATAATTTCAGATTCATTGACTAGTACCAAGTAGCCTCCGCCTGTCTCAGGTAGATAGGGGCGAAATTACGGTACTTTGCGACAAGCTGCCAGTAACCCCCCGGGGTGAAGTTCCGGCCTTGTCAGCCTCCGCCTGCTTGCAGGTAGATAGGGGTGTGGTCATTGAATCCATCGACTTGGTATAGGAGCGAAGAAAGGAAGGTCCGGCGGTATCTTAGGCGATAGGTAAAACAGGGAAGACGCATCCAGCTCTAAGCCGACTTCCTTATAGGCCGCGTAATCCTTGCTATTTTTGCTTGAAAATCACACTTAAAAACTACAAGATTAATTGGACTCGACTTCGAGTCCTTCACTGTGTTGAGTGTGAACCCAGGATCTTGGATTGATTTTTGCTTGCTTCAGGTAGGAGTAAAATCCTTTCTTCTTCTCGCCTCATCAAGATGAGTGATTGGGGAGATCTCTACGCATTATTCATCGATCTCTCTATGAGTCCCCCAAGTAACTCATCGTCATCGGTCCAAGCGCACGTTGGACCACCCAGGACTCATGACCCTCTTGAGTCTTGGTTCCCTCTTACTCAGGGTGGTTACTCTCAAACCAACCCTATTATCTCCTCCGAGATTACCGAGGAAGACCATCGCCTCGGTAATCCCTTCCTTGATTTGTCCTCTGACACCAATCTCAATTCCCACCTAGGACTAGAGGACAAGATGCCACCAAAGATGCCACCAGATGAGGAACAAATACGACAGATTCTTGCTCGTCTTGCCGAAGCCGAACAGAAGAATGCAAATCTCACGGCGCAGATGGGACAGATTATAGTAGCTGGAGGAATCGACCGACCAATGGTCGATACCTACAACCCGGCGGAGAACGAGATTCAGAACTGGTTAGCACCTGCAGTTCCCGCCAAGGCATTTAAGCTGAAGCCCCACTTCCTTAGTCTGCTTCCGAAGTTCAACGGAAACCTAAATGAAGAACCATACACTTTCCTCCGTGACTTCGAGCTAGTGTGCAATAATCTTGGCCATCCCAATGTTGGCCAAGATTATATTCGACTGAAGGCCACCCCTTTTGCCTTAGGAGATAAGGCTGCTCATTGGCTGAAGAACTTAGGGGTGGTATGTACTACCTGGATGCAGTTCAAGGACCTATTCTTGAAAAAGTTCTACCCTCTCAGTAGGACTAACCAGATGAGAACAAAGATCGCCAGCTTCGCTCAAGGACCCAGTGAACCTTTCCATGATGCTTGGGACAGGTTCAATGATTTAGTGCAGAAATGGCCCTGCCACGGTATTTTGAAGGCGATCTTAGTCCAGACCTTGTTCTGTGGTCTAACCCCAGAGATGCAGGGGTTAGTCAGTGCCGCCTGTGGAGGAAGCTATCTGAACAAAAACGAGCACGCTGTATGGAAGATCCTGGAGCAGATGGCGGAAACCAGCAGGTCGCATGCCACCAGGGCCTATCAGTTGTCTCCCTCAATCTTATCCAATGAGACAACCCGAAGGACTGTAGCGGATCTGATTGAGGACCTCATCCCCAGCATGGGGATGATTGCCGACAAGCTTACCATGGTCGAGCAGATCCACAAGAGAGTTGCGGAACTTGAGTCTCTTTCGCGCCTACCGAAGCAAGTGGAGGAACTTTCTAATAAGGTAGCTAAGATAAAGCTACCTACCCCTTCTACACCACCTGTACCTGTACATCGAGTCCATCTTATACAGGAACAGGCACCGGGGTCTCAGAGTAGCTGGGATCAGACTTACACCCAGCAGAACCAGCATGCACCCCCACAAGTGGAGATGAGATACGAGGAGCCTCCGCCAATGTACGAGATCAACGGGCTTTGGTATAGCCGTGACCCGATTGTCAGGCAGGTCGAAATGGGGAAGGATCAACCACACCGCCCATCCCCAGTCTACCAAGAAACCAGGCCCGTTCCCACACCGCATTTTCACTCCAGGCTAGAACAAGGGTACCAGCAGCAGCAGTGCACCTATCAGCAGGGGCCAGCACCGTCCCATCAGCATCAGCAATATCGGTATGGCCAGTAGGGCCATTACAGAACCTCATCTACACAACAGCAAGCCCAGCCCACCGAATTGGAGTCTCTCACCTTGGTGATCCAGACCATGTCTGATAGGATCCAGCAGATGCAGAATGACTACCTGGACATGAGAACCGAATTCAATCGGGTCTCTCGGACCCAGGACCAACAGATGGCGCCAAAGACCCCAATTCCCGCACAGGTTCAGGCCAACCCGAATAGCTTACACCAGGGCCAGAACCGACCTCGAGATCAGGTATATTATTCAAATAATTATTTATCTGAACATGAGATCCTTTCGTACGATAATGTAAATCATATGTCCCTCAGGAGTGGAAGGACCATGACCATACCTGATCGGGCACGTGCGCAGAAGGAAGGAGCCTCCGAGACTCTACCTAAGGAGAACTCGGAGGAAGAAGAGGAGGAGCATCACCCCCACCATCGTCGGCAGAAGATGAGGACATCTGAGTCCTCGAAGCAGCTTTCTCTCATTCGCATGGAGTCCGACGAAACCTATGAAGAGCCCACACCTCCATCTGAGGAGGATCGTCCAGCAGTCGCGGAAGAAGCGTCACCGGTTTCGCCTCAGCATTTTCTTTTCAGTCGGAGTCAGAGTCCTAGTTTGTTTCAAAGTCAGAGTCATGTAAAGAACTCAATTCCCGAAGTTAATATTTCAGTTTCCGAACCTGAGTTGGAGTCAATAATCCCTTTCCCCCGAGCTCTCAAGGGTGGAAAGAAGAAAACCAAAAAAATCCAAAAAGATGACCCTGAGATGGCTGAATTCTGCAATAAACACATCAAGGTCACAATCCCCTTTGACAAGTTCGTGGAAATGACCCCTGCGTTCCAAAAATACCTTAAGGTGAGATGCACACCTACTAGGGTTAGCAGGAAGACCAAAATCCGTGTTGATAAACACGTGTTATCAGTAGCCACGACTTGTGCAATAAAGAACTTGTTTCCTAGGAAACGAAGAGACATGGGTGCACATTATGTAGTGAGTCATGTTGATGACATCGCATTTGCACGCACTCTCCTAGACAATGGTTCCTCAATCAATCTGATGCCTACAGCCCTCTATGAGCGGCTTAATCTCGGACCTCTTAGGAAATCTAGAGCTCTTCTTCAGTTTGCTGATAAATCAACCAAGAGGTCCCAAGGAGAATTAAGGAACATTGTGATCAAAGTCGAGGGGCAAGAATACATGGTGAACTTCACTGTCCAGGATACGGAAACCCCTCGTAATTGGAGAGATTCCCAGATCATTCTAGGTAGGCCCTTCCTCAGAACAGGAGGGGCCTTATTTGATTATAAGAATGGGAAGATTCAGTTCCAAACTCCAGGCGAAGATGAGGAACTTGAAATGAAGCAGACAAGATGGCAGAGACCGGATTCAGAATCCAGCACCGAGCACTCTTCTACCGGAACAGACTGCGAGCATGTAGACTTAGTTGGGCCATGGAGACAGAACCCAGCCAGCACCGATGTATCCATCTCCTCCGAAGATGATCCAGTGCATGAGTCAGTCTGCGAGATCCTCAGGAACGAGTACAACTCTGAACCTGCATCGCCCTACATCTTCGATGACGTAGAGGCCCAGTGGGGCCTGTCAGTCCTTACATCTCTAAGACAATCAGAAGATGAGGATGACGAGTCGAACGAGGCATTTGCCGATTGTATGGAGACCTTTGACGATCTGACTCCAGATCCAAACTTGGTGGCAGCTATCACAGAGAACGATCCAGCCACTTCCAACACTGAACCAGATCAGATTGAGCAAGATTTCTTAGACGATCACACTATTCCTGAGCTCAAACCCTTACCCACAACCCTAAAATACGCCTTCCTTACGGGTCAAGACAAGAAATTTCCGGTCATCATCAGTTCGCGATTGACCGAGGAGCAGGAATCTTGCTTGCTAGAGATCCTGGAGAAAAACCGCAAGGCGATAGGCTGGAGCATTTCCGATCTCCACGGGATAATCCCGCTCTGTGTTCGCACCATATTTACTTGGAGAATGAAGCCAAACCCTCTCGTGAATTCCAACGCCGGTTGAATCCAAATTTGCGAGAGGTCGTGGAGAAAGAGATAGAAAAATGGTGCGACGCAGGCTTCATTTACCCAATCTCCGACTCTAAGTGGGTGGCCCCAATCCATGTTGTCCTGAAGAAGTCGGGAATTCAGACGACCACCAACGAGGATGGAGAGGAGATCGTGACGAGAGTACCCACGTCGTGGCACGTCTGTGTGGATTACAGACGCCTGAATGCTGCGACGAAGAAGGATCATTTCCCCCTACCGTTCATTGATCAGATCTTAGAGAGACTAGCGGGGAAACAGTTCTTCTGCTTCCTAGATGGGTTCTCGGGCTACAATCAAGTAGCCATAGCTCTAGAGGACCAGGAAAAGACCACGTTTACGTGCCCCTTTGGTACCTATGCTTTCAGGCGCATGCCTTTTGGGCTATGCAATGCTCCAGGTACTTTCCAAAGGTGCATGATTATTGTATTCGCCGAAATGGTCAGTGAATTCCTGGAAGTCTTCATGGATGACTTCTCGGTCCACGGCGATTCTCGATTCCTGTCTTAGGAATTTGGATCGAGTCCTCAAAAGATGTTGTGAGGTTAATCTGGTGCTCTCCTGGGAGAAAAGTCACTTCATGGTGACGTAAGGCATAGTGTTGGGGCATGTCATCTCCAAGAGAGGAATGGAGGTTGACCCTGCCAAGGTGGATGTGAACAGATGACTCCAGCCACCAACCAACGTAAAACAGTTGTGGTCGTTCCTCGGGCATGTTGGATTTTATCGGAGATTCATTAAGGATTTTTCTAAGATTGCCCGACCGCTAACTGAGCTTTTAGGCAAAGACATGGAGTTTGTTGTAGATCACAAATGTCTTGAGGCCTTCAAGCTTTTAAAATGAATGATTATGGACGCACCCATCCTACAAGCCCCATATTGGTCTTTACCTTTTGAGATCATGACGGATGCCTCTGATTATGCTGTTGGGGCTATGTTGGGACAAAGAAGAGATAGCGTCCCATTTGCAATTCACTACGCAAGCAAAGTGCTTGATACTGCTCAGCGTAACTATACAGTTACGGAAAAGGAAATGCTTGCGGTAGTGTTTGCCTTGGACAAATTCAGATCTCACCTAATCGGATCCAAGGTAACTGTGTTCATTGACCACACGGCACTACGGTATTTGATGGAGAACAAGGACGCAAAGGCGCATCTTCTTCGATGGATTTTACTTATCCAGGAGTTTGATTTGGACATCCGTGATAAACCTGCAAAGAAGAACATAGTGGCCGATCATCTTTCTCGTCTCGAAGATCTTAATACTTCCGAGGTTTCACCAATTCGAGACTCCTTCCCTGACGAGTCGATTTTTATTATCGACTCACTCCCATGGTATGCCAATATCGTGAATTATCTTGTCTCCAAGAAAGTTCCCGAAGATTGGCCCAAAAGCCAAATCGACCGACTAAAGTCAGACGCTAGACACTACCATTGGGAGGATCCGATCCTTTTCTTTGAAGGACCGGATTGTGTCTGGAGACGGTGTATTCCTCAGGAGGAATACCAGACTGTCCTTTCTTTATGCCACAGCTTAGAGGCAGGAGGACACCACTCCGGGAAGAGGACCACATGGAAGGTACTTCAGTGTGGCTTCTACTGGCCGACTTTGTTTCGCGATGCCACCGCCTTCGCGAAGTCGTGCCCAGTATGCCAGAGAATCGGAGGAACCGTCGGTTCCAAGGATGAGATGCCAATGCAGCCGGTCATCATTTGTGATGTCTTTGACGCCTGGGGCATCGACTTCATGGGCCCATTCCTGTCAGCCACGGGTTCGAATATATCCTTCTTGCGGTAGACTATCTGTCCAGATGGGTGGATGCTATCCCGGCCCGAGCCGCAGACAGCAGGACTGTCTGTAAATTCATCAGAGAGCGCATAATCTCTAGGTTCGGGATCCCCAAAATGATGATATCAGACGGGGGCAGCCACTTTGTGAATCGGGAGGTGAAGAAACTCCTGAAGGACTACGGCATTGAACACCGTGTCACGAGTCCTTACCACCCACAAACCAATGGTATGGCTGAGGTGTCAAATAGGGAGGTGAAAACCATATTGCAAAAGCTTGTCCGCCCGGACAGGAAGGACTGGTCTCAGATAAAGTCCTCTGGGCGTATCAGACGGCTTACAAGACACCGTTAGGCACCTCCCCATTCTGAATGGTATTCGGGAAGCCATGCCATTTGCCCGCAGAGTTAGTGCACAAATCAGAATGGGCAATCAAGAAGGTCAACTGGAACACACACCTGGGACAGAAGCACAGAGACATGGATCTGAATGAGCTTGTGGAAGTCAGAAACCGTGCATATGACAACAGTTTGGTGTACAAGGACAAGGTGAAGCATTGGCATGATAGATATATCAGACGAAAGACCTTTGTTCCTGGACAGAAGGTATGGTTGTTCAATGCTAGGCTGAAGATTTTCCAAGGCAAGTTGAAGTCTAAGTGGACGGGCCCATTTGTCGTCCGTACGGTGCATGATAGTGGATGTGTCGAGATCTCAGATCTCGCAGATGACGCACCGACATTCCTAGTGAATGGACAACTGTTGAAGAACTTCATCGAATCCAATGAGCAGTTAGTCCATGTTGAGGAGATTGTATTCATGCGCGAGACAGATACAACAGATACAACTCGAGCCGCGTATGAGGCCTTGCAGCAGTGAACTCCAGCCATCAACAACATCTTGAAAGATTCAAACCGACTCATTTGTGTATACCATCAGTCTTGTACATCCTATCCTTTTCCCCCGCGACTCTAGTAACCCATCCCCACATCATCGAACCATTATCTTGGACTATACTTAGGATAACCAGATCCTAAGTATAGGGGGGAGGGGACACCTGAGTCAGTTCACTGTACATTCTCCAGATCACATTGGTCCTCATACTCATTTCCTACTTATACTTAGGCTGACCTGAGCCTAAGTATAGGGGGACCGATGCCCGCATTGTATACTCATCCACTTCTCATCTTTCCCTCGTCTGCCCCATTTCTGATCTTCTTCTACACTTAGGCTGCCAGAGCCTAAGTATAGGGGGGCGGGACGACTTCTATACTTTTGTAATTTTAACTCTCCTACTCTTAGCCCGAGCTATGTATTTTTAGTCGCTTTCGTGCTCTGAGGACATAGCACACGCTAAGTATAGGGGGACGTGCATATATTACATATATACTTTACCCATAGCTCGTACTTTCGCGTATTTTTGTATATATTTTGCAATAATTACGGGTGGGTAAAAATCGAAAAAAAAGAAAAATGAAAATGAAAATAGGCTTCTTATTTACTCTTGCATATCATCTCAGCATCTAAAAAGAAACGAAAAAGAGTCTTGCATTTTCATTCATCTTCATAGCATGTCATCTACATCAGCATATCTTGCATATGCAAAGTGAAAAGCTAGTGGGTTCTGAACCAAGTTATGAGTAGATATTGAGGATGGACTTGATTTGACCTTAATCCACCTAATTTCAGAGGAACCTTATAGGAACTGGAGTTAAGATTTCTCAGGTCAAGTGACTTAAATCTTTGAGTCCGCAAGTCTATGTTCACATGTCATCTTGATTAGTCTAAATAGAATATCTCGGGCATACGCAGGATTCTTTTAGATAATGACCTAACTTGGACAAGCACTATGCACGTAGCTCTTCATTGATGAGGTGGTGAGGAGGTAGAATCCTTTAGCTTGGAGTAGCACACGGGTGGAAACATCCGTCCTCCTCTAGGGAGGGTAGTGCATCTCAACCTAGTCTGGTGGTGTTGACATCTAAGGACGGGATGCTGTGGGTTGCAATATTGCTTCAAAAGAGGGATAGTTTACTGACTCAAGAGGAAAAACTCCTGATGTACATGCTGCACATTGTTGAAAAAAAAATTGCAAAAACTCCAAAAAATCAGACAGGTCCAAGAGAAAATAAAATACCTATCGGAGTATGTATATTAGTAAAGAAATGCAGCTGGATGACTTGGCTACACTGGTCAGGCATCCCGGGATAGGTAGCTACACTGGCTACCATCCATTCTCTTCTCTACCCCCTCCTCTTGAGTTGGTCGCACTTGAACTTAGAAGGGAATACCCCGCTCCTCGAGGAAAGAGTTATTGGACTAGGTTATTGAGTTACCTTGTTAGAGGAGGCTGGTTCCGAGTCATTTCTGATGTGGAGAGCTATACCTCACTGACACAGTATAAGTAAGAATCATAGTCATCAGAAATTTGCGTTTGAGGATTTGTTCTGACCTGACTATTGAGGAGTCTTGAATAGAAGACTTGTGGAGCTTGAAGTCTGTTAGGTCTTAAGTTCAGGTCCAAATAAGGTTCCGCCACACAACTAATCCAAAGGTCGAGTCAAGCTCCATTTTTAACTTTTGTTCATGACCTTGGTATGGAACCCAAAATCATTTCACTCCTGCATTTCATTTAGTTGCTCGGGGACGAGCAAGGTTTAAGTATAGGGGGTTGATGAATCTGTGATTCATCACTTCAAAAGTCAAAAATAGAGCCTTGTTCCCAAGTAAATAGAGGCATATTTCCCTTTATAATGCATAAATAGCATTCATGCATACATACATAATACATACATTTTAGCAGTCCATTTGCATTTAAATAAGAAGCCAAAATCCCTTGTAAAATATCCACTTACTGAAATAACCTCTTCCTTATAATATGTACTCCTTGGTTAATAATATAGGGAAGAAAGCCAAAAATCCCCCTCCTCCGCCGAGCCGCTGCTTGAGCTCAGGGATCCACCGGCCCTTCGAGCGACGACCTGGAACTCAAGGAAGAGTTCCAATCCCCAGGTGACGCCTCCATCCCTCTCTGACCTTCTCTTCATTTTTCTTCGCTTTTTCTCGCTTTTTATTCGCCGCCTCCGGTCATCTTCACGCCTCCATTCCATTCCGCCGAGCTTCGCACCGGAGCTCCCATCTTCGCGGTAGCCTTCACGACCTCTGACGACGCATCTCCCTGTACCTCGATCTCCAGCTCCGCCACTTGGCCGGAGCTCATCGTCAGATCACCTCCGTCCGCCTTAGGCCTCGCCAGTCAACCACCCACCTTCACGAGTGCACGCACGAGCTCCGGCTCTGCCTCTAACACCTGCAGGTACCCCTCTGCTCACTGAACGGAGGTTCGCCGGAGCCGACCTCGAGCTTCATCGCCACCGACTTCAGACAGCCCTCCTCCGCTCCTGAGACCATCAGGACCTTCGCCGCATCGCCATGAACCTTCTGGGATAGCTCTGACAAGTCGGAGAGCTTCATCGACATGAGGAAGGACGGGCGGAGCAAAGGCAACTTCGCCGGAGCCCCGCCATCTCCTCCGCAGGGGGCGGAGGACCATCGGAGGAGACGTACAACTGATCACGTCGATCGAACGGTCCACAACGTGCCACGCCGCCCCTCAGCTGAGCTTCACAGGAGTCGTTGGATCCCTTTAGATCCAACGGTGCCTAGTGCGCCACGCGTACCCCCTTCCGCAGCAGCTCTCAGCCGTTGGATATCTAATCTGATCCAGCGGCGGACCGTCGGCCACGTCGCCATCTCCACCGACGCCAGTAACCGTTGGATCAACATAGATCGAACGGCCTGAGGTCACGCCACGAGTCTTCATCGCCACCCATTGGATCGAGCTCGATCCGAGGGTCCACAACGTGCCATGCAGCTTCGGTCCGAGCCTCTTCTCCGAGCCTAGGCTCGGATCATCCGAGCCTCACTCCAAACCTCCAGAAGCGCCCGAGCCGAGCCCCGAGCCTCCGCAACTGTACGAACCAAGGCCGCCCGTGTGAGGAGCACGTGCGACCTGGGAAATTTACACAGAGGCCCCTGGAACTTTCAAATATTGCAAAAAGGACCCTGTGAAGCAGACCCACGTGAGGAGCACGTGCCTGGTGGAGAATTTGCACTCGAGTCCCCAGTATAATAGGTAATTGCATTTAAGTCCATGTCAGCATATTTACTTTATGTATTTTTATTTTCCTGTATTGCACTTACACCCCTGTGTTTGCACGCATCCCTAGGTTGCATTTCACATCATTTTTCAATTCTAAAAGTTGCATTTTGTTGAGAAACTTGTCCTCTGTCTATTGGGCCACGTGTCATATTTTTGTAATTTCAATAGATTTTTAAATGAATTAATTGGTTGATTTGTGGAATATTTTGCCCAGTGACACCTTTTTATTTATATTTAATTCTCTGTGATTCCAAAAATCTTAAAAAATTCAGAGTAGCTTTAGGACAGTAAACTTAACATGCCATAAAAATTTCATGTCATTTGCACATATATCGAGGCCTAAATAAATTGTTGAGTGATTTTCTCATTTTAATTTTAATAAATTTATTTCACATTGAAATTAAGATCTGTCAATTTTCCTGGATTCCTTGTCATTAGAGCTATCTAGGATAATTTTATCTCTTGTAAAAATTGTGATTTGTTATTTATTAGAAATTAATTAGTGAAAATCACCCTGTCTGCATATTTAATTCACAGTAAATTCATTTTGTGTCTAAAAATTCCAAAAAAATTAGGGTGGATCATTTTCATCATGATTAATCATCTGTTCAATTTTCAGAATTTTTGGACTTCATTTGAATCTTAATTGATTTAAACTTTATATTGGTCTGCTGGTTGCATGTGTCTGCACAGAAAATAGAAAAAGAAAAAAAATTAATTCCCTGAAAATCCAACACTTGACATTTGCTCAAAATTCACCTAAGGAGACAGATGCCTCCCTGAGTTCGACCTTGGACTTCACCAAGTAAAAAAATCACCGCTTGAAATTAACTTGACATCAATTAATAGTGGTTTTTGATTAGCCTCTCGTATCCGACTGCAACGAACGATTAAACTTAATTTGGACATTAAATTGACCGAATTAACATAGGGTGCGGGGCAGTTATCAGTCAAGAAGTGGGTACCTGGGTAGAGATCTCCTCTCCATACTCACTGACAACAGTGGTGATGCCCATCTTCTTGGGCACCACATGCAATGGACTAACCCACTTGGAGTCAGAGATGGGGTATATAAAATCGACGCTCCACCATTTCGAGATCTCCTTCATGACAATATCTTGAAGGTTAGGGTCAGCCGCCGCTGGAACTCACGCGACGGCTTCACGTCCTCATTGAGATAGATATGGTGGGAGCACAAGGCTGGACTTATCCCCTGGAGATCGGCTACGCTCCATCCTATCACCTTGCGGTTCTTTTCAAAAACCCCCATCAGACGGGATTCTTGCTCTCAAGTCAAATCCGTTGAGATAATGACTGGGTAGATCTTATGCTCACCCGCAAGGAACCTATACTTCAGCGATAATGATAAAGGATTCAACTCTAGACAACTCGGTGCTGGTGGATCTGGCCTCTGAAAAGTCCGAGTGAACGTGACCAAATCTACATGGGATAATGAGAACTCTCGCTGAAATTCTGAATCTGGCGAAGACTGCTCGACTGGTGTGTCTCTGCTCTGTGTGGGATCAGTCTCCACCCTAGCTGTAGGATCTATGGAAGTCAGGCAAGGAATCAAATCATCAAACTATGCCCAGTCTATATCTGATTCTGAGGGATCTGTATCAGTATCACAAGAAAAATCTGCCTCACGATCGGGAACCGGCTCTGCTGCCTGAGATGTATCCTAGACGATGAATGCGCTCTCCAAGCTCTCTTCTGCTGGCATCTGTGCATCAACGAACTTTGAAGGTGAGAGGATGGCATGTGCTGCTGGATCTGCCCAAACTCTATCATCTGTAATCAAAAAATCGCAGTCCTGGTGGATGTCTCGCCCTGCCTCTATCATATGCTCTGAATCTGAATGCGGCTCCGAGCAAGTGGAATCTCTGGCTCTAGTCTCTGCAATCATCTCTATTTGTATACTCTCGCCCTCGACGCGAAAGTATACCTTCCCACTATCATTATCGGACACTGCCTTAGTTGTGGCCAAGAATAGGCATCCTAAAATGATTGGGGTATCGATCGCGGACTCAGGGATCTCCATTTCCAACACAACGAAGTCCACAGGGAATTTCAGGCCCTGAATCGTGACGACAACGTCCTTTAGCAATCCCTTCAGCCTCTTGACAGATCGATCAGCAAACTGAAGGACCGTCCTGCTCTGTCGTAGAGGGACCAACTCGAAGCAGTCGAGTAAGGCTTCCAGAAGTAGGTTGATCGAAGAACCACTGTTTAATAGAGTATGATCGAACCTCTGCTCCTGAATAAGGCATCTGACATACGGGGCTCCAGCATCTGGCCTCTTGGCTGGCAGATGGTTCTGGATCGCAAAGCATGTGTCGCAAGTGAGCACACGGATCTTTGACTGATGGTTCCGCCTCTTCCTCCGAACTGTGGTTCTGTCTCTGAGTGATCTCTGGAAGAGAGGGATGTGCTCCAAGGCCTCCTGTAAGGGCATCTGTATATGAAATCGATCCATAATCTGCTGGCTGAACTCTAGCTGGTGGGACTTTTTTTTATTTTCTTTTTTGGTCCCCTTAGCCAAGCGGAGTGCCTGCGGAAAGGTGACAGCTGGGGAAAGGATCGGGTCTAGGCTGCTCAAGCAAAGCAGAATCCACACATACATCATCAATCAACACAGGTGGATCCGAAAATAACAAACCCTTTCCTTTATTCACAGAAGTGTCCTGAGGTACATGAACTGACAACATAACATTAATTTATTATCTTAACACCCTTGTATATGATCCTAGAAATAATATAATAATAAAACAAAAATAAGAAAAATTAAATAAAAATAAAATCCTTCATTCCTTGTACAAAACACACTTGTATATATTACATCTATTATTTGTTATATACCAATATTAATTTGTAAAAATAAAATAGAAACTAATTTATACTTCTAAAATTATGTTATAAATAAATGAAATACAAAATAACGGTATTTATAAAAATAATAAAATAAAAATACATGTACATAATACGTTGGTGTATTATACATGTATAAATACGATATTGTATATACATTAATTTATTTTTTATAAAAATATTTAAAAATCACAGAAAATACTTTGAAAATTATTAAACATTTTTTATTCTATATACTTTTTATTTTAAATACATTTTCTATTTTTATTGAATTTCCAATTATTTTGTGCATACTATTTTCTGATTGGTCTAGAGGATTTGTTGACTCCAGTCAATGTAGCCTTCCAGGTCGGGACGGGTCGCCCGCCTTCTCGTCGGAGCTTGTTCTCCCTATTTTCCCACCCGACTCTGACCACCCCTCACCTTGATTCTTGGCCCCGCGATTCCTCAGACATCCGTAATCCTCACGAACCCCTAGGATTATCCGGATCTCCTTAGGGTTCCGTGCTCTACGCTGATCTTTCTGGACACTCACTTCACGTATAAAAGCTCTTGTCTGCCTCCACTAAAGGGTAGCTCATCCCCTGTGCCCCATTCCCTCCTAGATACCTTCGTTGAAGTGACCGCCAGCGGAGGAACCTTTTAGGATAATTGGGAATCACCTGGAGACACGTAGCTCACGACATGGCTGGAGCTCCACTGCGTGAAGCCTCCCGGTCAGCCGCAGCTTTGGTGAGGAAAAGACCGGACCACCCTCGTTCTCCTAACCTCGTTGAGCACCTCAGTAGCTTCAGGTACTACTCATATCCATTGCATTTCTCATTTTTATTCATATTTTCATTCCATCTTCACCGACATCCACTTGCTCCGACCAACAGGTCGGAGCCTTGTCCCCAACATCTACCGCTCCGATCTATGCTGCATCTCACTCCGCACACTCTCACGCAACCCAACCATCCTGAGACTCGACCATCAAGTCAAGATTAGGCTCAGACCTCCTTCTCACGCCTTCACCGGATGTTTATCCCCATCCATCGTCGCTTCCCTTAGCCTTTGAAGCAATAACCATGGCCGGAGCATAGACCTGAGCCCACTCTCCCCCTTGCAGGTCTGCAAGCACGCCTGGAGATCACATTGGAGCCTCTGCTGCTAAGGTGGAGTAGCTACAGGAGGAGCATCCACCATCGTACCCATCCGACCGTCGTCACCTCCATAGAAGCCATCCATCGAAAGCGTAGCACCCTTACGACATCGCAGGACCCTTTGGTGACTTCATCAGAGTAGTGGATCGCCTCCATTGGTTGATCGAAGGACGCCCAAAGGGGTGTTCTTCCAGACCCTCCTTCAGTTGTTGGATGACCGTGCCTCTGCCAGACTCCATCATGTCCATCTGACAAAGAAATTTTTGGGGCCATTAGATCAGACCCTTTGGAGCATCTAATACGTACGTAGCCGACAAATCAGATCTGTCAGATTAGCATTGTAGAGGTGATCAGCACTGTCAGTGGTCCTCCGTGCTACGCGTGTGCCCCAAGGGGTATATTTTTATCTTATCCTTGCATGTCTTGCTATTTCGCTTTAGTCCCTTAAATAAATATTGTAGTTAAGTACTTTTGCAGTCTGGACCTCGTATTTTTAAATATTTACAAATCAGTCCCTCGGAGTCTGTATCACGTATGTCCCTATGTGGTTTGCTAGTTGATTTCTATTTTGTTCCTTGAACTTTCTACTGGTTATTGAATGCATGTTTTGTTTTGAGAATTACATTTATACCCCTGTGAGCCTGGATCACGTGTTATGCATGTGTTGTTGGGGTTAATTGCTTATTTGGCCTAGTGTTCTCTCAAGTTGTTATTGTTTGGCCAAAGGATTTGTTTTAATTGCGAACTGGTCCCTGTAAACTATGCTTATTTACATCTTGTATTTTGGAATTAATAAATAGAAAATTAATCCTAAATATTATCAATTACTACCAACTCTTGTTGACGTGTAGTTTGTAGTATATGTTTTGTGGGTTAATTTATATTCAAATATTATTTTTGAAAAATCAAAAACCTATAAAAAGTGTCCTGTCTATTTTGAAAATCCATAAAAATTCGAAAATTGATTAAAAATTCCAAAAAAATTCTTGTTAGTGTCTTCTTGTGTGATTTAGCTACAGTAGTTATTTTGTTTGAAAATTCCCAATAAAAGTCCTAAAAATTACAAAACACCTAAAATCTTATAAAAATTATATAAAATTCAAGAAAAATAAAAAATTCTCATTTTAGTTCGTGTTTGTATATTTTTACTTGTATTTTCTCATAAAATTGTTTACCAGGACTTTAGGGCATTTTAGCTATATTTAACTTGCAATTTAATCCCAGTTGTGCATTGTTTACATTTTTATCATTATTTGATTTTTCTAAAATCATAAAAACATTTGCAAATCCCCATAAAATGACCAAAAACACTTTAAAACCTCAAAAACTCACAAATATTTTTATCAAAATTTTCTGAGCATTTTTAGCTATAATTAATATACAAAAAGACTGTGGTGTTGCCTTGTTTTCATATTTATTAATTTTTTCCTCATTAAAAATTTAAAAAAATGCAAAATTGAAAACCAGTAAAAATATGTTATTTTCCTGAGAATTGACTACTTCGTAAGTTTACTCGTGCTCCTTGTGTTTAACTCTGGTTGCTATACCAGGTAAAATAAGTAGCGAGCCGCTTACATATGCCAGATTGTTTTTGATCTGTTTGAGTGGTTTATTTTTCTTGATTGAGCTTGGCTTGTTGATTGGGGTCTCAATGACCTTGACATTTCTTGATACTTAACCATAGTCTATTAGCTGCTCATCAGAATGGTGTCGTTGCCTAGGAACATGGCTTAGTAATCATTTTTCATATTTTTGTCTCTATTTGATGTCACTGTTTTCTGACGCATTTCTACTTTGCTTTTTATGCGAGGAACCACCCGAGGACAATTTGGCTTTTTGTGGGAGTACCCGCATCTGAGGAGCAGTAGGAGAGCAGGAGAAGATAGTCATAGTAGATAGAGTAGTTTCATTTTCTGCAGAACTATTATTGTAATAATTTTTGAACATGGACACTTTTGGACACAGACTTATCGGGGTCTGTTTTGTCGAGTACCGTGTACTTAGGGGACCTCATCAGATTTTTTACAATTTTGTTTTTATCGCCTTTTATTTTCTTTTGACTCATGATGTTTTAGCCCTTAGACTTGGGACTTTTGTTGATTGTGACTTAGTTAAGGCTCCACACCTAGTTGCTCATTTTGTTCCTATATAACATAATTGGACCTAGCTAATAATCAATAAGAAAAAGTTAACTTAATCGATTGAGTGGCCACGCATCATTAGAGGTCGTATACAGTGCTGGAAGGATCTGTTGTGGCAGACATCGATCGTCATCTTAGACCAGACTCAAGCCTCTCTCTCTGATTAGTTAGCTATCTTTTCTTCACTATCAATTGAAGTTGCTCATCTAAAGCTGATTTCTTCGTTGCATCATTTATATTAGTTTACTCTCTGTCTTTACTTTAATGTGCGGATCACCCTGCATGTAGAGTGTTGGAGTCTGGTACGCATTTCTATCTCTACATGCATCATAGTGTTTGATCATACATCAGCTTTTTTGACTTCCTCCCATTGTTTTAATGGACTCAAAATAAACAAGGAAATCGAAAAATTCGTTAGGTGTTTGTTTTCATCAAGAAAATATATTAAAAGTAAAAACAAATAAAATTGGGACTGCTAATGCAAACTGAACCCTAAAATACACCTCATCTAAATTTTTTTGTTTTGGGGAGATTCACCCTCTCATTGGTTGATTTATCTACAATGAGAGAGTGACCCACATACTAGGTAGAGCCATACCTGAACTCCCTTCAGACTACTAATTTTACGGTTGGTTGTTCTCTAGTGAGGATTTCCCCGGGCAACCGGTATACGGTCCGGGACTTCCTTAGCAGATTGGGCAGATCGAGTAGCTAGTAAATAATGCGCACCCATACTATATGGGAAAAACTAACTGTGGGATTGGGCTAGTCTCCTGGGAGCATCGGATTCCTAACAACTCGCTTAATAGCTCTGATGAATTCATTGATCACTTAAATAAAATTGACTAGATTAACGATCGATCTCTCACGATCATCAGCTCGAGTATTGAGTAGGTAATTTAAGGGTTCAATTTCTGATCTTGTTTGTGTTCCATATCTCATTGTCATAAATCCCTACATCACGATGATGGGAAGGACGTCCCTTAGGCTGCCTTTACTAGCACATCTTTCGAACACTCCTTTCCATTCATCTAGGGTAGTTTCAGAGAGCCCCAACCAACTCTCAGAATCTGAGTTCGCTACCACCTTATTCCCCCTCGACCACTCTTCTTCCAGTCCTAAGGTGCCAGAGCAGAGGCCAACACAGTTATACATTCATTTGACGACACTTGATTTGGGGGTTTTTGCCTTTGCGGAGACCTGAGAAATGGATAACAGTGAGGGACGCACTGATGAGCAGTCACAGGGTTCAGCGTACGTACTTGACCAGGCTGCCATCAACAACACACTCTTAATCTCCCTGGAGATGATGCAGTGCCAGTTTAGAGACTAGGGAGCATTCATGGCAGATGTGCATCGAGAGATGACGGAGATGAGAGCCGACAGAGGAGAGCCTTAGAGAATAGCTGGTGGAGAAATACCCGTAGTTGGAGGAGGAGATGGACGTCCAGATGATCAACTAGAGTCGAGGCCACCACGCATGATGAGGCAGTTGAACAACCCTGGTGCAACTCTCACCCACCGTTGGATTCAGCTCCCGGAGATCTTAGGCAATTTTGAGCTTCGCCCCAAGACTATTTAGCTTCTTCCCAAGTTCCATGGGATAGCCATCGAGGAGTCGTGCCTCCATCTCCAGGAGTTTGAAATGATTTGCCTTACAATACAAGACAGACTCGTGGACGAGGACACGATCAAGATGATCGCCTTCCCATTCTCATTGGTTGACAGAGGAACCTATTAGCTGAAGCGTATGGGGAGGTATGTCACCACCTAGGAGCAGCTCCAGACCGAGTACTTGAACAAGTACTATCTGCTCGGTCGAACCAATGCAGCTAGCGCTATGATCAACAACTACATCATGATCCCGAATGAGAAGTTTTATGAGGCTTGGGATCAATTCAGAGAGCTCATCGACCGGTGTTTGCATCATGAGATATCAAAGCCCAACTTAGTTCAGAGCTTCTTTTGTGGGCTCACATCGAAGCTGCAGAGGCTTGTTAATGCCTCAAGTGGAGGATCCAATTCCACCAAGGATGAGGACCAAGTTTGGGCCATCTACGAGGAGATGGCAGAAAACTACATGGTGATGTCCCAGACTAGGGTCTACACTCAGGGGAAGCTTCTCCCACTTGCCGTATCCTACCAGAGGATAGCACGGGTCGATGCAGGTCCATCTACTTTGTCAGAAACAATTGACATAGGGATCATCAATGAAAAGCTACACCGCATCGAGATCATCGAGAAGAAGCAGTGTCAGGGCCTTACCTTGGATAGATTAGTTGGCACAGACGCTTAGTGACCTGATGACTCAGATCATGTATCTCCCAGAGGCACAGATGGCATCACAGCCCTGTCTCAGGTCACAGGCTAATCCCAGCAGCAACAGCTCCACCCAGCCTTCTATCGCCTACCGCCAGGTGCATCACATTCTGGAAGAGTTATTCCAGTTGTTGCAACACTACTCCCAGGTAACACCCTCTCAAGACACTCAGATAGTGGTGTATAAGTCAGATCATCCCTTGGTAATTTTTCCCACTTCACCTTATGAGCAGGAGCCGTTGATGGAAGTCAACGGGATTTAATACGACCAGTACTAGCTGAAGCCCGGGATCCGTTATGATCATCCCAGATTCAGATGGTCTACCGGAGGCATCTCGTCTCAGCAACAACCTCCAGCTCAGGGCAGACATTGCAGCCAGCAACATCAACATCCCCATCACTCCAGCCATCCCAGCAGTACCAGCAGGTTCCTCGTCCCTACCATCATGGACAACAGTGAAGGTAGCCACAACAACCTCGTCAGTTTTCTCAGCCTCCCCCTCACTACTAGCAGCCTCATTTCTAGCGAGGCAACCTGTCCGGTTCTCATGGACCCATTTATGAGCCCAGCCCTTGAAGACCTCTCACGCCTTCTATCAGATCAGCAGGCATCCTCCCTCGTTTGATGGACGAGTTCCAGTAGGAGATGAGGGAAGTCATCAATGGCAAGGCCATCATACCAGCTCAGATCGAACCAAACCCAAACAACCTCAAGAGGATGTCTGAGATGGTACAGTTCATAGAGACTACTATTCTTCGTGATTCCTTGGGTGATATTTCTTCCTACATATTTGATGTTGATTTTATGACACTTAGGAGCAGTAGGATGCCAGCTGGTGGTGCCTCGTCTGAGCGACGGCCTCATGGAGATTCAAGAGCACCAGACGAGAAGGATAGCGATGTTGAGGCTGCTTGTGACGATGATGACGATGGCACTACAACCTCCAAGGATGTAGATCCATCCGACGGTACTGAGGTATCGTGATTCCAGATGCATTTGGTGGTATTGAGGCCGCCATTCTACTAGTTGTTGAGCCGGAGCCCGGTGCTGAAGCCGCGATGACAGATGACGTGGGTGGTACTAATGCCATTGAGTCTACTTTAGTTGTGTTACCATCTGTTGTATTTTAGGATAGTGTTAGAAAAGACCAGAAAATGGAAAAAGAAAAAAGACCAAAAATATGAATAAAGGAAAGGTTTCTGCATCTTCTTCGAGTCCATATATATTGAATGTTGATGATTGTATGGATTCTATCCCTTTACATACATAGGAGCATATTCCTGACCCTCTTTCTGGAGAGGGTCCAGCTATCCCCTTCCCTCAAGCGCTCCGCTTAGTGAAGGGGAATAAAACAGAAAATCCAAAAAAGAGACATCAGTTAGAGTTCAGCCAATAGATGATCGATAGATTTCAGATTCAGCTGACTCTACAGGAAGCATTAGAGCACATCCCTCTCTTCCAGAAGAATTTGAGAGAGAAGACCACCGTTTGCAGGAAGAGAAGGAACCACAATGCAGAGATCCATGTGCTCACTCGTGCCACCTGCTTCACCATTCATAACCGAATGCCAGCCAAGAGACCCGATGCAGGAGCTCTATATGTCAGATGCCACATCCATGAGCAACGGTTCGATCGGACTCTACTCCATAACGACTCTTCCATCAACCTTTTTCCAGCATCCCTACTCGACCGATTCAAGTTTGGCCTTCTTCGACAGAGTAGGAAAATCCTTCAGTTTATTGATATATCTATCAAGAGGCTGAAGCGGTTGTTGGTTGGACATGGTCGTCACAATTCAGGGCCTGAAATTCCCCGTGGATTATGTTGTACTGGACATGGAGATCCCTGAGTCTGTGACAAATACCCCCTTAATTCTAGGACGTCGTTCTTGGCTACAGCTAAGGCGGTGTCTGATCATGATAGCGGGAATGTATACTTTCACATCGATGGCAGGAGAGTACAAATAGAGACGATTGAGGAGACCCGAGCTAGAGATTCAGCCTACTCCGAGCAATCGAGCGACACAGAGCAAATGACAGATGAAGAGCGAGATGTCCACCAGGAGTGCGGCTTTGTGATTACAAACAATGAAGCAGTTTCGTCGGATCATGTATCACTAGCTCTTGTTGCACCTTCAGACACTGTAGATTCACACACTCTAGCATATGAGAGTTCGGATAGCACACTCTTGGTAGAGGACACTTTTGAGGCTGACAATCGCGGACATGATAGCGAGGTAGAGTATATTTCGTGTTCTTCTGATTCGGATTCCTCGGATTCAGACATTGAATGGATGAATTTGATTATTATTTGCCATGTCTGATTCCCACAGAGCCGATAGCTAGGGTGGAGATTAATCCAGCATAGATTACAGAGATACCACCAGGGCCGTCTTCGCCAGATTTTCATGCACAGCGAGAGTTCTCCCATGTAGATATGGTTGCCTTCACTCAGACTTTGCAAGGGCCAGATTTTCCAGCTCCCAGTTATCCAGAGTTGAAGACCTTGCCGCAGTCAATGAAGTACAGATTCCTTGCATGTGAGCAAGAGATGTACCCTAGTCTTATCTCAGCGGATTTGACTAGAGAGCAAGAATCTTGTTTGATGGAGGTTCTTGAAAGAAACCACAAGGTGATTGGATGGAGCGTATTCGATCTCCAGGGGATAAGTCCAGCCTTGTGCTCCCACCATATTTATCTCGAAGAGGACGCTAAGCCATCATGTGAGTTCCAGCAATGGCTGAACCCGAATCTTCGATATGTGGTCATGAAGGAGATATCAAAATGGTCGAGCACCGACTTCTACCCAATCTCCGATTCCAAGTGGGTCAGTCCATTACATGTGGTGCCCAAGAAGACAGGCATCACTACAGTTGTGAGCGAGTCTGGAGAGGAGATCGCTACCTAGGTAAACACTTCATGGAGGGTATGTGTGGACTACAGATGATTGAATCGGGCCACCAAGAAGGATCATTTCCCACTACCATTTATTGATCAGATTATTGAGAGGCTAGCTGGGAAGAGTCATTATTGTTTTCTCGATGGGTACTCTGGTTATAACCAGGTGGCCATAGCACTCGAAGACCACGAGAAAATGACATTCACCTGTCCGTTTGAGACATATGCTTTCAGACGGATGCCGTTTGGTTTATGTAATGGCTAGCTACATTCCAAAGGTGCATGTTGTCCATCTTCTCGGACATGGTGGGTGACTGTTTAGAGGCCTTCATGGATGACTTTTCGATCTATGACGATGGGTTTGATGCTTGTCATGACTGCTAAGACTGCGTACTTCATCGTTGTATCGAGGTCCATCTCATATTATCTTGGGAGAAGAGTCACTTCATGGTAACTCAGGGATGATGCTTGGCCATATCATCTCCAATAGGGGCATGGAGGTCAATCCGGCCAAGGTCGATATCATAAGGAAACTCAATCCACTGTCCAACAAGCGACAGTTGTGGTCTCTTCTAGGGCATGTCGGTTTCTACCGACGATTCACTCAGGATTTCAGTCATATTTCCTGGCCGCTTACTTATATGTTGACAAAGACACTGAGTTAATTGTAGATGATAAGTGTCTAGCATCATTCGAGACTCTCAAGGGATTAGTTGTCAAGGCTCCTGTCCTTCAGCCATAGGATTAGTCTCTCCCATTCAAGATCATGATGGATGCTTCTTATTTTGTCATAGGGGTTGTGCTATGACAGAGGAGGGATGGATTGTCATATGCCATTCACTACTCTAGCCGGACTTTGTATACCGCTCAGCGGAACTACACTGTTACAGAGAAGGAGACGCTAGAAGTAGTCTTTGCTTTGGACAAATTCAGATCTTATATTCTTGGATCCCAAGTGACAATTTTTACAGATTACACTGCCATCCGATACCTTATGGCAAAGAAGAATGTCAAAGCCAGATTGACCAGATGGATCCTTCTACTCCAGGAGTTTGATATTGAGATTAAAGATAAGTTTAGAGTCAAGAATGTGGTGGCAGATCACCTCTCCCGATTAGAGAACCTTGAGGATTTAGAGCAGATGGCACCTATTATAGAGACCTTGCCAGACGAGGTGATCCTTTCTATTGCCTCGCTCCCATGGTACGCTGACATTGTGAACTATCTTGTCGTCAAGAAAGTTCCACAAGGTTGGCCCAGGCAGCGACTTGAGACTATCCTTGCAAAGACCAAGTCATACCATTAGGAGGATCCCATCCTTTATTATGAAGGAGGGAATAACGTCTGGCGTCAGTGCATTCCTCGGAAGGAGCACCACAACATCCTCACATACTGCCACAAACTTGAGGCGGGAGGACATCATTACGGGAGGAGGACATCACAGAAAGTGCTCCAATCCAGTCTTTGGTGGCCTACCCACTTCAAGGATTCTGATGAATCCGTGAAGAGATGTACTAACTGTCAGAGGATGGAAATCTGTGGACAACGTGATATGATGCCGATGCAGCCCATTCACTTCTGTGAGGTTTTTGACGTATGGGGCATCGATTTCATGGGCACATTCCCTAAGAGTCAGGGTTTCGAGTACATTCTGCTTGCTGTAGATTATGTGAGTCGTTGGGTTGAGGTCGTCCCCGCCTGAACTGCTGATGCTAAGACCATTTGCAGATTCTTGAGAAAGAATATCATTTCAAGGTTCGGGGTTCCTAGAGTATTGATATCAGGCAAAGGGACTCACTTTATCAATGACATGTAAGGGCCCTTGCTAACGAGTTCAACGTTGACCATCGAGTAGCGACTTCATATCACCCTCAGATGAATGGTCTTGTTGAAGTATCGAATAGGGAGATAAAGACTATATTTGTAGAAGGTCGTCTTCCCAGACCGAAAGGATTGGTTGCAGCTTTTGGACTCGATCTTGTGGGCCTATCGAACTTCTTTCAAGACACCTTTGGATACATCTCCCTTTCGTTTTGTTCATGGCATGCCATGTCACTTACCTGTGGAGATCAAACATAAGTCACTATGGGTAGTCACAGAGCTATTATTGGATCCAAAGAGTATAGGAGATCAGAGGAAAGCAGAGTTGGTAGCCCTGGAGAAGCTGAGAGACACAACCTTTTCGAGTAGCCTACAATATAAGGAGAGAGTAAGGATGTGGCATGATTCTCATATCACCCATAAACAGTTTGAGCTGAACTAGAGAATATCGCTATTTGATGCTAGGTTGAGATTATTTTTAGGGAAGTTGCAGAGAAAATGGAAGGGACAATACATGGTCAGAAAGGTGCACGATAATGGAAGCATTGATATATTTGAGTTGTCATCTGAATCCACCATTCGAGTTAATGATCAACGTCTGAAGCCATATCTAGATCATGATCCGCTGATCGTTGACGTTGCCCCTATTCATTTTGCATGAGATTTGGTCTTTGACTCACAACATCTGCATCTCATGCCTGATATCACTTTTCCTCCGTAGTTGTATAGATCCAGTTGTCCATATCAGTCATTCTTTCTATCTAACACCCCATCTTCATCTTAGGATTATGTTATACTTAGGGTGTAATTTACCCTAAGTATAGGGGGGTGTCAGACTGGTGATTATCTGCTTGGTTCTTTTTACCTCTATTTTGCTGCCTATACATAGGGATACTTTGCCCTTATGTGCAGACTTCTATACTTAGGATTACTTGATCCTAAGTATAAGGGGATCACTGACCTCTATTCATTGCATTCTTTTATTCGTCATTGTAGTATAGCCTTCTTTTCACTTCCTAACACTCAGCACGAGCTAATGTCTTCCTTTCATTTCTCTTTGATCACTCTGAGGACATCGTTCAAGCTAAGTATAGGAGGGTGTCGTATATATTGTATATATACTTTAGCCATTGCTAATACATTGTGTGTGTGTTAATAAAATAAAATGTCTATAAACCTTAAACCTATAAATAACAATTTTTTTAATTTTTTTCTTACATATAAAATTCTTTCTTGTACATACATGTTTTTATTTTTGTACAAATGATTGTAAAAATATTTTGTGTGTAAAACTTTTGTAAATATTTTTGTATAAAAATTATGTAAAAATCTATTTGTAAATGTCTATAAATATGTTGCAAAAACTTGCCCCTTCTCCTTGCATTCAAACATTTTTCAAAAAAATTTTGCATATCTTGAAAATTGCACAAAAGAGTTTTGTACATATTTGATTGTATATTCTTCTGAATCATAGTTGACATTTAAACTAGTCTGGAATTAAATTGGAAAATGGAGATTGGTTAAGATCTTAATCCACCTAACTTCAAAGGAACCTTATAGGATTTAGGATTAAGACTTTTCAAGTCCATTAGTGACTTAATTCTTTGAGTCCACTAGGCTATGTTCACATGTCATGTTGATGAGCCTAAGTAGAACACTTAACAATGCATACATGAATCTTAGAGACAATGGCTTTACTTGGAACAACACCTTACACATAGCTCAACAAGGATGAGGTAATGAGGAGGCATATGTCCTTGGCTTGGGGTAGCATAGGAGGGTAGTACTTCTAGGCGGAACCTCTCGTCATCCTTTAGGGAGGGATGTGCACCTCAACCGGCTCTAGTAGTATTGAGGTCTAAAGAGAGGAGTTGTGGGTTACAATAATGCTTCAAAAGAGGGATAGTCTACCGTCTCGAGAAGAACAACTCCTTATGTATATGTTGCACCATGTAGATATGTTGTAGATATGCACGTCAAAAAAATAATAATACAAAAACAAGAAAACTCCAAAAAAGTGGGCAGGCCTGATTAAAAATAAAATGCATGTTGGAGTGTATATAGTCAAATAAAGAAAAGCTTATGTGTCCTACCTTCTCATCTCATGGAAGCTTGCAAGAGGAGACGTAGCTACACTGGTTTGGCTCCCAGGGATACGTGGCTACACTGGTCATGATCAATTCTCTTCTTTCCCCTCTTCTGGAGCTGGTTGAACTTGAACTTTGAAGGGAATACCTCGCTCCTCGAAGAAAGAGCTGCTAGACTACGGAATTAGAGTTACCTTGTTGAGGGAGGTTGTTTCTTTGTCATTTCGGAGGTGGGGAGCTACATACCACTTACACAATACAAGGAAAGATGCATTGTCATTAGAGTTTGCGTATGTAGACTTGTTCTGACCTAGTTTATTGAGGAGTTTAGACCATAGCATTGTGGAACTTAGAGGTTGTTGAGTCTTAAAACTATTTCCCAATAAGGTTCCAACAAACTAATAATCCAAAGATCTGACTGAGCTCCATATTTCAATTTAATAAAGATAAGTTTAATAATCAACTTCGATTCTTTTTCTTTTCATTCCTTTTTATGTTTCACTTCTTTTTCAAATAAGTGTTTGCTAGCGAAGGTAAAGTATAGGGGGTGATGAATCCATGTGTCTCTCTTTATTCTTTTATTTTAGTTCTTTTTCTTAGCAAAACATCATGTAAATAGTTGTAAATATAATAACTTAGCTATCTGCATGCCTTTGTTAATACTGCATAATTAGCATGTTTTTGGCTAAATAAAGGAATAAAGGAAAAGAAAAAGGAAAGATGTATTTAGAATAAATACAGAGAGACCCAAACCCTAGGAGAAGGTCAAGCCTTGACCTGATCGTAAAATAAAATAAGTAGAGTGATATAGGGCTCACTATGTATTGTATATATTACCTATATTTGTACATATAATTATTTTTTACAAAATAAAATTTAATTATAATTTTTACACCCTTGTATATAGTCCTAGAAATAACATAAAAATAAAAAAATAGAAAATAAAATAAAAAATAAAATCCCTCATTCCATGTACAAAACACACTTGTATATATTATATCTATTATTTATTATATACCCTTATTAATTTGTAAAAATAAAATAAAAATTAATTTATACTTCTAAAATTATGTTATAAATAAATAACATACAAAATAAGGGTATTCATGTAAAAATAATAAAATAAAAATACTTGTATATAATACATAGGTATATTATACTATATACAATACTATATATTGTATATACATTAATTTATTTTTCATAAAAATAATTAAAAATTACAGAAAAGTAATTTGAAAATTAGAAAACATTTTTTATTTTATACACTTTTATTTTAAATTCATTTGCTATTTTTATTGAATATCCAATCATTTTGTGCATATTATTTCCTGATTGGTCCAGAGGATTTGTTGACTCCTGGCAGCATCGCCTTCCAGGTCAGGTCGGGTCACCCTCATTCTCGCTGGAGCTTGTTCTCCCTATTTTCCCACGCAACTCCGACTACCTCACCTCGATTCTTGGACCTGTGATTCCTCGGACATCCGTGATCCTCGCAGACGCCTAGGATTTATCCAGATCTCCTTAGGGTTTCGTGCTCCGTGCCGATCTTTCTAGACCCTCACTTCACATATAAAATCTCTCATCCGCCTCCACTGAAGGGTATCTCATCCCTTGTGCCCCATTGAAAAGCGAGAAAACGAGAGCCGCTAAATAGCGGTCTGACAAGTCAGACTCACTGTCGCTGATGCGACTGCTCAAACTTCCTCGGTCTTCAACAATTAACCCACACAATCAATCAGAGAATGAACAGCAAGGATTAAAATTTATTATACCCTACTAAAGATGTACAATGGCAAGCAAGTAGGGGTCGAACTCAAGAAGCAAAGGTGTAGAGCATAGATAAAAAATCCAATCCTGGGTCTAACAAGCAACTCAGCCAATCTCGAATTTTTGTGGGTTTTTAATTTTATATATTTTTTATTTAATTTTTAATTTTGTATTTTTGTATTTTGATTTTTAGTTTTCTGATTTTATATTTTCTTTTTATATTTTATATTTTTATATATTTTTTTTAATATTGGAAAATAAAGACAAGGTAATAAAATGGAGAAAGAGATATTTATAAAAATGGATAAAAATATTCAAAAATATGAAAATAAAGTCTTTTTGGTCTTTTTATACTTTTTTACTGTTTTTATGATTTTTGGGTAATTTTTAGAATGTTTTTGGTATTTTTAATTAGCAAAAATAAAGAAAACAGTGAATAAAAGTTGCTGGCCGAAATTAAATTGAGGATGAAAAATAGTAAACAGTGTCAAAATTCCTCAAATTAATTTTCCATAAAAGAGAATAAGATAGAGAAACTACAGGAACTGAGTTTATATTTTTAGGATTTTTCTAGGATTTTTTTAGATTTTTAGGAAGGTTTTTGGGGTTTTGCAATTTTTAGGAGTTTGGTTTTGTATTTTTTAATGATTTTTGGACTGGAGTTAGAGCACAATAAGATAAGCAAAATATAATTTTTGGGGAATTTTCTGACGTGTTTTTATATTTTTTTGGTATTTTAGAAGCTAGACAGTGCTGAAAATAGATGTTTTGATTTTTAATAAATATAAAAATGCAATAATTATGAAAAATAAAAATATAACGTTAATCTACTATGCAACAGGGACCTAAGTTAATTTTTGTGGATTTTTTTGGGTTTTAGAGACGCATGCATAAAATACAAGTAACAAAAAGAAAAACCATGTTTGCAGGGGCGTTTTTGTAAATAATCAGGAATCCAGGGGCCTACACGCAATTTTCCTAGAAAACTAAAAACTGTAGACGCAATTTAATGGACCAATTATAAAATCTCAGACCTGCAGGGGTTTAATCGCAAAATCACCAGGACTCACGTGTTAGACCACGCGCCCCTAGCAGGGGTATAGATGTAGATAACAAAATTGCGAGGGCTGATGTGCAATAATTCCCAAAAGTTTAAAGCTAGAATGAAAAGTTACAGCAGTCAGTGGCAATAAACAAAGCCGCGAGGGACTATACCGCAAAATGCCCAAGGCGCGCGTGACAAGCACGTGCGCCTGGCAGGGCTATGAGTGAAAAACGCACGACTTCAGGGGGTTCTAATAAATATTACAAAAAGATTCTAGCAGCCGGCAAAAGTTCAAACGCTATTAAAAAATTAACAGAAATTGCTGGGATAAAAGCGCAAAATACCCAGCTAAAGGCAGCGATCCAACGGCGGGCTGTACGTCACTTATACACGTGTCAGCATCACAGCCCGCGATGCCCCTTCGGCGCCGATGGTTAGGATTAGAAGATGGGACTTTGATCGGACGGCCAGGAGCTTGATCAGATCCTGTGGCTGCTGCTCGCCTGGGCGCGCGCCCTTGATCGGACGGCTAAGAGGCCATCTGGAAGAACACGCGAGGAACTCCGGCGAGATGAGATTCCCGGAGCTCTTCCGCCGACCTCCGATGGTTTTGAAGCTAGCCAGGCAGTGTGTTCTCTTCCTGGAGGTCACCCTTAGCTGTTGGGGCTCTCAAAATTCTCCGGAGGACGGTGATGATCGCAGCACGGGACGATGGAGCCGGGGGGCTCCGAGTTGCTCCGGCGAGGTGACAAAATCGAGCTCCCGGGTCGTTTGGTCTTCAGGACCTGCAGAAAAGACGTGAAGGAGTCGAGGGCAAGTTGCCTCGACTCCGCGGAAGGTTGAAAGGCTCTCGGTTGGTGCGTGGGACAAGTCGAGGTCGGCCGGCGAGACTCGGAGCCGGCCAACGTGATGTCAAGGCGATGAGGGGATGATTACGAAGGGAAAAACGAAGGGGCGAGAAACAGGGAGGCTTCCTAACTATTCTAGAGCAACAGAAAAGGGTTAAGAGAGGGAAAGAAATGCCTCACCAAAGCGCGCAGGCAAGGTGCTCCGGCGACCACTTCGGCAAGGGGATCTGCCTCGATTCGACGCCGCCTTGGTCTAATGAGAAGCCCGACGAACTCCTGCTGTCACCAGGAGTATCTTCAAGGACTTAGGTTAGGCTTTCGGTGGTGGAAGAGGGATCAAGTCGAAATGGAACTTTTTGGGTCGCTTTTGAAAGATGGTTGACGGGGCACCTTCACCGAGGCATATCTTGCGAATCGCGGATCCATTCCTCGAGGTAAAGGCTAGGCGTGAAAGATCATATGTCGAGGAGAAAAAGTGATGAAGACCGCATCATGAAATGATGTAAGGATCGTCCCCCAAAAAGGGGCGAAAGTCAAGAAAAAACCATTCTGACAACAGCCCAGAGGGTGGTCAGACAGTTGACCCGTGGTCAACTGTCCAGACCTCCTGATTGGTCCACGTGGACCAATCAGGAAAAAACCTCTAAAAAATCATTTAAAAATAGTAAATAACATTATTTTATTTAGGTTATAAAATAAAAAGTGCTTATAAATTTATGTAGTATTTTATTATTATTTTTAATTATTTTTATGAGGTATATTTTTACAAGTTTGCATTTATACCCTTATAGGTATCTATATTTATGTATTTAAGTATTCTATTTTTATTTAGATATTTTTAAGTTATTTATTTTTGGTTATTATTTTCTAGAATTATAAAATACTTTTATATACGCAAATATATTTTTATTTTAATTTTCTGATATATTTTATACACTTAATAAAATGAAAGTGTTATTTGTATAGGTATAGATACATGTATTATACCTATGTATTATAATATATATACAAGTATTTTTCTTTGGGTTTTCTTTATGCTTTTATTCTGATTTTAATGTACATAATTATTATAAGTAATATTTACAACATTATAAAAATATAAAATTATAAAAATAATGAATAAATAATAAATTGGATATTTTAATCAGTATAGCTATACAACGGGGGTCCAAAACTCAACTTTCAAACCGTAGCTCCGCCAAATGCGAAACCACCGCCATTAATTAGCTTATTTTCTTCTATATACAATTAAAGGTGAGTACGCTGCATTTGGAGTTTTTATTTGTGAGATACGGGTCTGGGAAGTTGGGATTCTGGATATTTATTCAGACCATAACTTTTTATCTGTACATTATTTTTCTGTGAAATAAATTTTGTATTTTTCTTTATTAATTTATCTACAACTTTTATGTACAAAGCTTCTTTATTTGATGTATAAAAAGTGGAACCGAAAATAGGTCCCAAAATGAATAAAGAATCAATAGAATGTATAGGTATTTTATCTGTATTTTTGACCTTATCTCCCCCTACTTTATTCCTTGTCGACCTATTCATCAAGATGCCTAGGTCTCGGGGTTTCGGGTCATAAAATATTTGCAATATTTTATTCTTTTTCTTTTCTTTTCTTTATTCTATAATTTTGGCACTAAAAACCGCATTTTATACAATATTTACACACAGATGCATGAATTATGCCTATTTACACGCATTTACTAGGGTTTTTAAGGCCAAAATGATAGAATAAAGATGATGAAACGTGGATATATCACCCATTCCCTCCTAGCCACCTTTGTTGAAGTAACAGCTAGTGGAGGAACCTTTCAAGATCATTGGGAAGAACCTGGAGACTTGTAGCTTACGATGTGGCCAGAGCTCCTCCTCGTGAAGCCTCCCGTCCAGCCATAGCTTGGTTGAGTCCAAGACCTGACCGCCCACCTTTGCCTGACCTCGCTGAGCACCTCAGTAGCTTCAGGTACCGCTCATATCCATTGCATTTCTTATATCGAGTCATCTTTTCATTCCATCTCCGCTGACGTCCACTTGCTCCGACCAACTGGTCGGAGCCTTGTCCCCTACACCTATCCGCTCCAATCTACGCTACATCTCACTCTGCACCTTCTCACGCAACCTAACCATCCTGAGACTAGACCATCGGATCGAGATTAGGATTAGACCTCCTTCTCATTCCATCGCTGGAGGTCGATCCCCATCCACTACCGTTTACCTTACCCTTTGAAGCAATAACCAGGGCCAGAGCGTAGCCCTGAGCCCTCTCTTCCCTTGCAAGTCTGCAAGCGCGCCTGGAGATCACTTCGGAGCCTCTGCTGCTATGGCGGAGTAGCTCCAGGAGGAGCATCCAACGTCGTATCCATCCGATCATCATCACCTCCATCGGATCTGTACATTGGAAGTGGAGCACCCTTGCGACAATGCATGACACTTTGGTGACCTCATCAGAGTAGTAGATCGCCTCCATTAGCCGATCGAAGGTCGCCCAAGAGGGATGTTCTTCCAGACCCTCCTTCAGCCGTTGGATTATCGCGCCTCTTCTAGACTCCATCATGTCCATCTGATAGAGTAGCGTTTGGGGTCGTTAGATCAGAGCATCTGACACACATGTAGCTGAGAAATTAGATCCGTCAGATCAGCGTTGTAGAGGTGATCAGCACTGTTAGTGGTCCTCTACGATACTCACATGGCCCATGAGGTATATTTCCTTCTTATCCTTGCATGTCTTCCAAATTCGCTTTAGTCCCTTAAAAAAATATTGTAGTTAAGTACTTTTGCAGTCTGGACCTCATATTTTTGAATATTTGCATCAGTCCCTCCAAGTATGTATCACGTGCCTCCCCACGTGATTTGCTAGGTTATTTGCATTTTGTTCCTCAAACTTTCTGTTGGTTATTGAATGAATGTTATGTTTTGAGAATTACATTTATACCCATGTGAGCCTGGATCATGTGCCGTGCATGTGTTGTTGGGGTTAATTACAGATTTCGCCTTGTGTTCTCTCAAGTTGTTGTTGTTTGGCCCAAAGATTTGTTTTAATTGCGAACTGGTCCCTATAAGTTGTGTTTATTTACATCTTATATTTTATACTTAATAAATATAAAATTAATCCTAAATATTATCTAGAAATTACCACCAACTCTTGTTGATGTGTGTATGTAGTGTAATTTTTGTGGGTTAATTTCTTTGCAATTATTATTTTTGAAAAATAAAAACCAATAAAAAGTGTCCTGTCTATTTTTGAAAATCCATAAAAATTCGAAATCTGTCTTAAAAATTCCAAAAAAAAATCATGTTATTGTCTTCTTGTGGGCCTTAGCTACATAATAATTTTTTTTGAAAATTCCCTACAAAAGTCCTAAAAATTACAAAAAACCTAAAATCTTATATAATTTATATAAATTTCAAGAAAAAAATCCGAAAATTCTCATTTCAGTTCTTATTTGTAGATTTTTACTTTTATTTTCTCATAAAATTGCTAAGTAGGATTTTAGGGCATTTTAGCTATATTTAACTTGCAATTTAATCCTGGATGTGCATTATTTACATTTTTAGTCACTATTTGATTTTTATAAAATCATAAAAACATTTGCAAAACCCCAAAACATTACCAAAAACACTTTAAAACCTCAAAAACCTAAAAATATTTTTATATTAATTTTATAAGCAATTTTAGACTTGATTAAAAATACAAAAAGATTGTGGTGTTGCCTTGTTTTCTTATTTGTTGATTTTTTCCTCATTGAAAACTAAAAAAAATGCAAAATTGAAAACCACTAAAAATATTGTATATTGAGAATTGACTACTTCGTAAGTTTAGTCATGTTCCTTATTTTTGATCCGGGTTGCTATACCAGGTAAAATAAATAGCGAACCGCTTACATATGACTGACTGTTTTTGATTTGTCTGAGTGGTTTATTTTTCATAATTGAGCTCGGCTTGTTGATTGGGGTCGCAACGACCTTGACAATTCCTGATACTTAACCCTAGTCGATCAACCTCTCATCAATATCCAACAAAAATGCAAGACACTACCTTTTCATCAAGCTTCTTCCTCTTTTTCTTTGGTATAAATGCATAAGCTTTGCATCTTAACACCCTTATATGAGCATATGAAGGATCCTTTCCAGACCAAATGGGCTCAGGGACCTAAAAGTTCAAGGGAACATATGGAGTCAATTAATCAAGTAGCAGGTGGTCTAAACTGCCTCAACCCAAAAGGTCTTGGGTAGCTTCAGTGTCTTTAGCATGTAATCAACTCTCTTCACAATGGTCATATTCATTCATTCAACAACACCATCATGTTGGAGTAACCGGGCTCTGTCCTTTCATGCGTGATACCGTGATCTGCATAGTAGATCTGAAAACTGTGAGCAGTGTACTCCCCTCCATTGTCCGTGCGCAGACACTTCAACACTTTTCCTGTCTCGCACTCCACCATGGCATGAAATTTCCTGAAGCAATCAAAGACTTGATCCTTTGTCCTCAGCATAAAAACCCATACCTTCCTTGATGCATCATCAATGAAGGTCAGAAATACTTGGTTCCTCCCAAAGGTGCTATGTCGATGGCACTATACACATCAGAGTGAATCATTTGCAGAAGATCTTCCTTCACCATTGATCTTGCCTTGAAAGGTACAGTCTTGTTCTTTCCAACCTCACATGAATCTCAAGTTGATACTGGGATGTCAGTGTGGCATGGAATCAACTCATTTCTTGTTCAAAAGTCGTGGGCCTTTTTGTCTCATGTGTCTGAGTCGACGATGCCAAAGATCCGACATGTCAGCCTCACTAGCTTGTAGGTTGCCATCCATGACTTTCACCCAAGTCTTGCAGAGAGTGCAACACAACCTACCTTTGGTCATGATAAGAGAGACCTTGCGAATCTTGCACCTGTTGTTGCCATACATCAGATGGTAGACTTCCCTATTCAGTTGAAAAGTGGATATGAAGCTAAGCCGCAAGTCAGGAACATGCCTAACATCCTGCAGAATCATTGCACATCCAATATCGGTCTGAATTGAGATGGTTCCCATTCCAACGATCTTGGAGTAATTGTTATTATCCATCTTGACTCTCACAAAATCTCCCTCTATATAAGAAGTGAAGAACTCCATGTGTAGATTCACGTCGTAGGAGGCATCCGTATCAGCGACCCACTTGGAGTCATCCCCTTCATGTAGACACTTCTCTTAAATAGTAAGAACCAACTAATCTTCATTGTCATCGGCCACTGTTACAACAATGTTCTCATCTTCATCTTTCTTCTGATTCTTTTTGTCCTCTGCTTTCTCTCTTTTCCATACTCTACAGTTTTCTTCCAGTGACCATGCTTGTTGAAATAATGGCACTTTCCTTTGTCCTTGGAATTCTCCCTAGGTCTCTCTCGTGATTTTCCCCTATTACTTGGCCTGCCTCTTCTTTCAACTGCATACACATGTGAAGAAGAGGATTCTCCAAATGATCATCATTTGATTTCTTCATTCAAGAGTTTGCTCGTGACCATAGGGATGGTCAGCTTACCGTCCGTAGCGGAATTACTCACGGTAATCACTAGGGGTTCCCAAATGTCTGGCAGGGAACCTAGTAGAAGAAGCGCTTGCAATTCATCATCTAGCATCATGTCCATGGTACTCAGTTGATTGATGAGACTCTGGAAGTCATTCAAGTTCTTACCAATCTTTATCCCATCTTTATACTTCAGATTCACCAACTGTCTGAATCAAGAACACCTTGTTGGTGGTTTTGTTCTGCTCATAAAGCTCTTCTAGTTTCTCCCATAGTTTCTTACATCTGTCTCTTCTGTGACATGGTGGAATATAGACAAGTCCAACCACTTCCTGATGGCGTCGACTGCTTTCCTGTTAAGCTTCATCCAATCATTCGCAGACATGTTGTTGGACATGTGAGCCCACAGTGAGCCATTATGCAATAAATGTTATTGTAAATATCATTCCTTGATCTGAAATGAAGAATAATTAATTTGCATAATAGGTCCCTAAAGAGCCCGAAAAAGCCCTAGTTAATTATCTGGAATTAACGTTAAATTTTTGTTGTAGGTGGGAAATTTCAGATTAATTAAAAACCACTTAATTAATGTGTCAATAAAAACAAGTGGTCAACTTAATTATTTTTACTTAGTAAGTCCAAGGTCGATGTTAGAGAGGCAACTATCTCCTTAGGTTTATTTCTAGAAGATTCAGAATTTAAGTTTTCAGAAGAATATTTTTGTTATTTTTTTACCATTTAGGGGTCTTTAATTAAAAGAATGTAATTAGAAGAAAACATGATGCATGAGTTTAGCAACGTAATTTTAATGTAGGAAATAATGTTATGCTGAGAGGTAATATTAGAAATAAATAGATGCAATATTTTTGTGATTTTTAAGTGATGTGATAATATGATGCAAAATGATGAGAAATGTGGAGCAATCAAGCAACTACTAAGAGCTAATCAATCAATTAAGCATGAACCCCAATGACCACAATAGTTAATCATTTCATTAAGCACTAATTAAATTCCCCGAATAATTCAAGGCGTAATTTGTTGAGCAAGAGAATAAATTAATATCAATAAAAATGATAAAAAACATCATCAATTTATTCATATCAAATAATGTCTTAAAGAATGAATCCTAGTGTTCTATATGAAAGGCAATAAATAAGGGATTAAAACGCCAAGAACATGAGAATATAATAAATGATGCTCAAGATATGAGTAATTGAAGTTCAGGGACTAAACTAGAAATAAAATAAATAAGTTATCACAGTTATACCCTTATGGAGGGGCCTTCTAATAATTTTGCCAAACCACTAGTCCTTCTTTGTAATATACCCCTAGCAGGGGTATATCTGAATTTCAGAAAGCTTGGAGGGTACTTAGCGCAATTTCTCTAATTGACACATGCCTTGCACATGTAATTAAGCTGTTGGACCCCTTTTGAGAATTTGGTAAAGAAGAAGGGGCTCATTGCTATTTTCACAAGGTGCACGTGCCTTTTGGAAGTGGGGATGCTTTTGATATTTTTTGGGACTCTATGTGTCTCCCTACAAATGTTACCCTACTCACGTGCCTTGCACGTGAGTAAAGCTCTAGGGCACGGGTACGCGGTGGCCGGACGGGCCATGACGAGGGCAGAGGACGATGGTCAGAGGGAGACGCTTGGTGGTGATGGCTCGGATGCAGGAGGGGCTGCGTAAGGCGGTGCTGCGATCTAGAGGCAGGCGGCTACAAAGCAGAATGGCGGTGGAGCTTAGTGGCAACGTATGCGCAAACGGAGGTTGCATGTGGGGTTCGTGGTTGTACGTGCGATCGTAGATGTTGGAGTTCGGATGGGTGGAGCATGGTTACTATTGTAGCCGTAGGTGGAGGCGCAGCCGTGTGACGATGGTGGTGCAAAGTCGGTAGTTGTTGGAGGTGATGTAGGTAGCTAACTCCGATGGTAAATCTATAGACGCAAGAAAGAAGAAAATGTAAGAAAGAAGAAGAAAAAAATAAGAGAGGATTAGAGAAAGGAAAAGAGTCGCTTGAGATTCTAGAGGAGTGAAGCTCGACTCTGATTGTGACCTTGAGAACTAGGCGAGGGTTGGCTTCAAAGCTCAGCCGCTCGATCAGAGAAGGAGCAGCAATAGAGGGTTTGGCACCTCTGGATCGCACCTAGAGGAATCGTCGTTCATGGAAGATTGGTTGTTGTCACCAACCAGGCTTTGAGCTCCTCCTCTCCTTCTCTCTCCATTGGTTCGAAGAACGGTGGATGATCATAGCTCAGGGTCGACGATGCTCTTTTATAGGAGAAGGGGAGAGGAGTCGGCGGAGAGAAAATGAGACGAGAGTGGCTATTAGGCTAGTGGTTGCGAGAGATAGGGAGATGCCTCAAGGTAGATGGCATGGTCAGGAGAGCCCGCCAGAGGAAGGTGGTGGCCGGTAGGGGTTGACCGTTTGAGGAGCAGGTCAGGCAGAGAATCTTGAGGAGGGGAGAGTGGTTGGGGATTAGGGACGCACTTGTAGGGCACGTGTGTCCGGTGAGAGGAGAGAGAAGATAGTAGGGGTGGCTATCACATGATGTGTGTGTGAGGAGAGAAGGGATAAGAGTGATAAAGGTGGGGCAGCATGTGGCTGCCCCAGGAGGCGCCATGTGTCACTCTAAAAAAATTTCAAAATTTAAATACAATTATAAAATCAAAAAGAAATATAAGGAGACCTCGGATCAAAAAAATCACTAAAATTGTTCGTCTCGATGAGATCTATAACTTTCATGAAGGGACCAAGAGCAAAAGAGATCATCTGTGCAAAATGATATTTTTGGTAGTACCCTATGTACATTGAATACCTTGATTTTTGGGTTTTGTACTTTTTCCATTTTTTAAATAAGATGAAAATAGTAAAAAAATTACGATAAAATAAAGGACACATATTTACATATTACTCTATTTTTTTGGATTCTTAATAAATAAGAAAATGGGAAAATAAATAAAAAAGAAAACAAGAGATATTTGTATAAACTCACAAGGGACACTCAGACTCGGTAAATTTCTTTTATTTCAAGCTTATTTTGGATTTGGATTTTTGTGCATTTTAATAAAATTTAATCAAATAATATAAATGGGAATTAAAAGAAAAAGGGTTAAATATGCGCATAAAATATCAGGTCAAAAACTGCTAAAATACACAATGCACAAAAGAGGCCCAAAACCCAATGTTCACATATGAGCTCTGATTTTTATGAAACTGGTCACGTTTTGAAGGTCTTTGAATGTATATTATTCTAAAAGTGAGTAGACCAAAATCAGACACTATATGAGGAAGATATGCACATTTTAGTCTATCTATTCTGAAATTAGGGTTTTGTCTCACGTGTCAATTGTTTGAATTAACAATTTTTTATTTTTCTTTTAATCTTGTTAGCAATATGTACACAATGAAGTTAGTTTCAGGACAATAGGAGTTAGCATGAATTAGTTAAAAATTAGGGAATTTAAGTGAAAATGTGAAGATGATTATGAATGCAATTATGTGTTCTAAAATACGAATGTTAAATCTAAGTGCATGAATGGTAAAAATGCATAATAAATGGAGATATGCAGCTAATTACTCGGGAACAAAGCTCTATTTTCAACTTTTAGAGTGATGAATCATAGAGTCATCAGTCCCTTAGTACAATTAGGGTTACATACTATGGCCATCTTGATGATCATACGGTTGTTGATTAATTGTTGAATCATAGAGGTTGGTGCTTGGACGAATATCTAAAGAGTTAAATTGAGGACTCATCAAACATCATCAAATGATTATTAAGAGATTATCTCCAACATGAGCAAGAGATGGCAATCCTTTCTCTTTTGTCTGATATCTGACCGACCTCTTGATGCTGGTCCTCTACAAATTGCAGAATCATTCTCAGTTATTTCAATGACCCTAGCCCAAATTCTTTTAGTGATGTAGAAATCAGATTGACAGATGATCCACTGTCAAGAAGTGTTCTTTCAAACTCTTGGTTGAACATATCGCATCTTATGAGAGGCGCTCCCATGTCCTTTTGACTTGGGAGATTGTTCATAACATCGACAGTTGCCATGGGCATGATCTACTTTAAGGGTTTCTCGCACCACCTCTTACGACACTTAGTTGTACATGCCTTCTGTAATACTTTCTTCATCACATGCATAAAATCCATGGCTTTTAGCAATGGCATCTTCAGCATTATGTTTTATAGTAACTCCAAAATACCGGGATCATACATGGACGTTTTTAATTATGTTAGCATTTTTTATTTCAATTCAGAAAATGGAATGCGAGTGTCATAAAAAACATCATTTTCATTCAAAAATGTGTTCTTACGTAAAAGTGGATGATTAAGCATGGTACAATGATCCACAACAGAAGGGAAAACAAAAGCGAGAAATCCAGTTGTATCGGCTTGCACAGGATCATCTACAAGTGCTAGTGTCTCCGTAGTTGCATCGACTCAGCCTCGACTGTCATTGCTTGATTCTTTTTATTTTCTTCATTTTTTGGCTTTTTTGTGGGGGTGTTGCTCCTCTTGCCTCATGGGATCCAGAGATCTGTGTGGCATCAAATGGTGGTGATGAAGATTGCTAATAGAAGCTTTATTCTTCCCCATTTGTGTAGTATTTGGTTGTAGTATCCTACCACTCCTGAGATTAACAACATTAGATAACCTACAATAATTTGTACATAACTCGAGAGGTGGTGTTTCACTACAGTCTACATGCTCCTTTCTTTGGTAGTTGTCGGGTTTTACCTCAACCTACACAGGAATAATTATCTTTGCGGCAGTAAGATCATCTAGCTTATGGCTCATCTCGTTCATGTTCTTGATTAACTTATGCAAGCAATCTAGAGCAAGATTAACTAAAGTTGCCCCTGATGATTCCCCAATACGCGGAAGCTGAGGCTATTGGTAATGTTGCTACTAATAGGGCTGATAGGGATGAGGAGGATACTGCTGGTGTTGATAATGAGGACAAGAGAATTGATTCTGAAATTGAGTTGCTGGTTGCTATTGATGATATGGTTGTATGTATGCTAGCTGGTGCTGCTAGTATTGCGGTCTGCAAGTGTGGCTCTTGTGTGGACACTGGTGGGCTTGGTGCGGCCGGAAATTCCATCCATCCTGTTGTGGGTTGAATGGTCGGATGGGCGAATTCTAACCCTGAGATTGTCCTCTAGGATGGGTCAGTGATTGTTCGTTGCCCTACGCGTCATTCACCTCTTGGATCTGTGGAGGTGGTGGATATAATGGCTCAATATAAGCATGGGACTCTGGATGTTACACTACCATCAGTTATTGTGGCGATGATCCATAGTCGGGTGTCTGCATGTAGTACACATGTTGGACTGACTGGGGTGGCACTTGATTCTATTGATGGGGGTGTTCCTTCAGTTTTGAAAATGCTCAGTTGGTTCCTTTAGAGGCTGGCATGCATGGATGGTGCTCACCAGAAGCTCAAGATGCCTCGAGATTTCAACTTTAGAGAGATTGTTCTTGATGATGCTCAGATTGGAACTCAAGTCTCTTACTTATTCATGATATGATGCCACATTCATAGGCTTATGTAGGATCGATGGGACTTTCTAAAAGACATAAGATGAAGATAGAGCGGTTAAGCCCTCAACCATCTCCTTGAATATCCACCAAACGAGATCCTCGTCCTTGTTAAAGTGCGATCCACCGTACGCAACATCAACGAGCCCTTGGCTTTCTTGGTGCAAGCCCCCAAATAAATTTTAGACCAAGCTAGTCTTTGAAAATTTTTGATGGGGGCACTGGTCAATAAGATCTTTGAAGATTTCCCACACCTCGTGAAACGGATCGTGGGACATTTGGGAGAACTTGGAGATCAACGCTTCATCCGATTCACACAACCTAGGGGGTCGTATTGTTGCAAGAAAGCTGATTTGAGTTCTTCCTAGGTCAACACCACCTCACCCAACATATTGATCTAGTATAAAGCCTTATCATGAAGACTGAAAGGGAATGTAGTCATCTTTACTACCTCCAACGAGATGTTGGGGTAGTGCATGGTGCTACATATCTTGTTAAAATGTTGCAGGTGTATGTAGGAAATCTTTGTTGGTATTTCCATGAAAATCGACAAGAGAGGGAGTAATGATGGCTTCAACTCAAAGTGTCAATGGATCATAGGTATTCTGACTCACTCAGTAACTTGGGCAGCACCATGGTTGTAATTTTCTTTCAGAGTTGTCTTTGACAGTCTTCCTCTCTCATCTCCTCCTTCATGGTTTCCTACATGTTGTTCATCTTCACTCCCACCATGATGCTCTTCATCCTCTCCTCCTCGGCTTTCTCTGTCCTTCCTAGGCTCATTAAGAATTTTTGAAGGCAACTAGGTCAAGAGTTTGATCTGTCAACTATTGTTGGATGGCTTGAATTGAGGCCAGCAACAATGCGTTGACTTCATTCTGATTCATTGTATCATCTGAACTCGATCCTTTATCATTTATCCATGGAGCAAATTCAAAATCCAAGTGTAACATGGGCTCTTGATCGGGTGTAGAATCTGCATTGGGAAATAGATCCCAATCGATCCTTAGAAAAGAATGAGCAAGTTTAAGATGAGAGTCTGTCTCAAATAATGGATTTATTGGTGAAAAGAAAGTGGTGAAAGGAGAAAGATCAGGACAAGAGTCGTCTCGACCTTTGAATTGGGAGAAGACCGGGGAGTCCAAAAAGAATTCCGCATCTCTAAACTCAGCTCTTGGCGATCACCTCGTATTATTGAAGATGCCGACATCCGTGAATCCATGTTGGTGTTTGTAAAATCTGAACAAAACCATCCTGGATGATCCAAGTGATAAGTAGAAAAGAGAATTGATGATGAAATAGTAGATGAAGGGTATGAATAATTCAAGAGGAATTGAGAAGAGAAGGCTCAAAATGAGCAAGGAAGGGAAGTAAGAAGAAAAGTATGAGATAGAAAGGTGCAAAGGTATGGTATTTTGATATTGACATACTTTAAACTAAACAACCAAAACTTAAAACAAAGGTAGATTCACCAACTCAACACAATGAGATGTAAGAGTTCGACAATTATCTTGAGAATTTTATTCGATTGTATGAGGTAATTTTATCAAATCTAGACCTTAGCAGCTAATCATATAGGCGAGTGAGTACTAACCTGACAATGAACGTGTACTTATACATCCTTTTAACCAATCACCTGTATTGTTTAAAGGTCCTTGTTATCCGATCTAGACCACTATTCAGCCTAAGAAGTAGAGGTGGAAGATATAAGTGAAATCAATGCTTTAGAGCCGAGTCCGCAAGTAGACAAGGCCCTACTCGGACGTAGAATGATGAGATAGACACACCCGTGAAGGGATGGCATAAGCCTAGTTATTCAGACTAAGTCTGCAAGCAGACGACACCCTACTTTCTCACGTATGATAGAAGAGCCAATACATCTTGTATACAGGAAATAAACAAGGTAGTGCCCATGCTGGGATTTGGGCTATACTCCTTAAGGATCATGCCTCGCTCAGTCTAGAAGATACTTGAATACAATAAGGGTGCTATGAACCCAATATAATGAAGTTTGATTAAGTAGTTTTCTTTTAAATCAAGGTTTTTTTAATAGTCCTTTTTACAATTTTCTATTTTTCACTTTTTTGAGTATTTTTCATGCAAGAGGCCTAATGGTTTTATCAATTCTCATTTGGCCTATGCGAGCAAAATCATAGGGAGAAGATGGAAAAGCAATGCAAGTTGAGAAACGATGATGTGATGCTCAGTCAAAAGACTTATAGTGCTTCCCAGCTCTCTCCATGTGGAATGCAATACAGAAATTTTAAATCTATACTATATGCAATGCAACAAAAAAATCACCCTAAGACATGAGTTTTTATTATCATGAAGAACTTGTTCAAGTTAACTATATCCAAGCGTGAAACTTTTGGCACATGAATTCTATAGTGCTTTAGACCTAGATTAATCGAACATCCACTCCTAAAATCTAAAGCCTCATTCCAGAAGATGTTAAATAAAAATAAAGCGAAGAACACAAATCCAGAAAATAAATAGAAATAAAAGGAACATAAGAATGAATAAAAGTATAAGTTAAAGAAAATGCAAAAAATATGATCAAGTCCTCCATGTGAACAATCACCTGATGAAATGGACTTGTGAGAGTCGAAGTGTTTATGTCCTGCATTATTACAAATTAACGAATTAATCTCTTTCTCAAAAATTTAACTAAGTCAATACTAAGGCATATCTTCTCGACTTCTTGTATCCTCTGCTATTCTATCCTACCAATTGACAAGGAACCACTAGTCTCCACAGCTCTCCAGTGGGTAGAATCTTCAAGGAAATCCTCCCTCAATAAGAGGGACCTAGTAATAAATTCAAACAAGAAGATGTTTAGAATATTCTAAGATAAAAATAGAATAAAGAGAGAAATAGACAATAATAGTTAATAATGACAAAATAAGCTAAGTGTCTACTCTATGCTCTACAAATCGATGCTCCACGGCAACAGCGCTAATTGATGAGTCGGTTTGATGAGATACCAAACATCTAGTCTTGGAGGGCATGCGGTGTTCGACAAGTCAGATCCGACAATCGCTATATCAATGCCTCTCTTAGCTCTCAATACTCAAACAATCTGAATTAAAAAACAATTAACCCACAATAATGATCAAGTAGTATAAATAAGTAAGCTAAAATTGGTTATACCCTACAAAAATATGTATAATGACAACTAGTAAGGGTCGAATTACAAAGAAGCACACGAGGTAGAGCAGGAAAACGAATAGACAACTTAGGGATTTTTTGTATTTCTTATTTTTTAATGTTTTTGAGGGTTTTAATGTAAATTTGTGTATATGTTTTTACTTCTACAAATTTTTCATTTTAAATTTAAAATAAAATGAGGGGTATATATATAGGTATACTATCTAGAAAAGGAATGTGAAAGAGATGTTTTTGGATTTTAAAATATAACAAATTAACTCAAAATATCAAAAAATGTTTACGGGTTTTAAATTTTTTTGATGTTTTTGTAATTTTTGAATAATTATTTAGAATTGTTATGGATTCTAAATTAAGGAAAGACATAAAATAAAGAAAATAAAAATTATAGGTACTTGAAATGGGTCTAATAAATATCTATCACATCATATTGAGCCTAATTTAAATTTTTCTGGATACTAGATACTACAAAGAAAAGTTAGAAACTTAAAACATATTTTTGTGATTTTTTATGATTTCTTTTAGAATTTTTATAAGTTTTTATATGTTTTGTGTTTTTAGAGTTTTTTAATGTTTTGCAAAAATATTTGTTTGGAAAAATAAAATATAGTTAAATAGACATACACGATTTTTTCGAATGTTATCTAAACATTTTATAATTTTTTATGGGTTTTTAAATGATAAACAAGAGAAAATCCAATGTTTTTAATTTTTATAAATGGGAAAATAATCTTCAACTATCTTGCGAAAAAATATATGTGATATTATATGGGTCCAGGCACTTACGATAATTTTCTTGTAATTTTTAGATTTAAAACGATAATTTTAATAATTAAATTACGTGTACAAAATTAAATATGCAATATAGGGACCTAGTTGCAATAATTGAGAAGTTTTAGAGCATTTAATAATAGTTTAGCAAAGTCTAGTTGTATCTATGAAATTTTCACACATAAAAATAGAATGCACATCTTACAGGAGTTGAAAGAGCACCAAGGAAGAGAAAACAAGGAATAATATTGGAGGGCATGCGGTGTCCGACAAGTCGGATCTAGTAATCATTATATTGGTCACTCTCGCGTCATTGTAGGCATCCTACCTGATACAATCTCAACAATCAACTGACAACTATGCAGACAATGAGAATGTGAGACAAAACTTATTGTAACTCTACTAAAATGTGTGTATAGTGACAAGTATGTAGAGTGTCAAACAGCTGAGAGCATAGTTGAATAAAGATAGAGTGAACAATCCACTTAGGCAATATATTGGTGTTTTTGTTTTTCAATATTTTGGTGTTTTTGATTATATTTAATTTTTTTTATTTTTAATTATATATATATATTAAAATTTTTAATTTTTATTTCTGTTTTTTTTGTAGATTTTTAGTTTCTTTTTATTTTTGAACATATAATGCCTATATATAGTAATAATAATACTATAGATTTAATAAATAATAAATATAATATATAATATATGTATATATATAACGAATCTATCCCTTTTATATTTTATGGTTTTAAAGATGAGATATACTTTTAGAAATAATGATGACAATAATAATAAGTATATAAATACTTTAGGGTATATATAATATATCTAAGATTTTACATGTTTAAATAGATATAAATATAATCAAAATTCAGAAAATAAACTCCATTTCTATGATTGTTTATATAATTTTAGACAAACTTTATGGATTTTTAATAATAGAAAAGCATGAAACATGCCTAATAAATATCTAACAAATTAGATAGGGCCCAAAATAAATTTTCTTGTAAACCAGATAATAAAGAAAAATCAGAAATTTAAAACACTATTTATGGGTTTTTGAGCAACTTTTTATGGGATTATCAGCTTTTAAGTGTTTTGTAATTTTTAAGTTTTTGATTTATATTTTTAAGGTTTCTGGATATTGATAGAAGATGATAAAATATATCTACTATATTCTTTGGGATTTTTAGAGAGGTTTTGAAAGTTTATAAATTTTCTAAGCCAAAATAGGGAAAATAAATTGCATTTGGATTTTTATAAATAGGAAAAAAGCATTAATTGCTCCAACAAAAATATGTGTGCTAAAATATGATTTCAGTCAATTAAGGTATTTTCCTACAATTTTTAAACTTAAAATGCCATTTAAAAACAGAAAATACACAAAATGATTTAATTTAGAGATTAAAGGACTTAAATGTAATTTCTAGAAAGTTTTAGATCCTTTAATAAGAAGATATGAAAGCTCATGACCAAATATGCAAATAACACAAATATATCACAATAAACAATCATTGGCATGGGTATTTTTTCCATTACATCAACTTCCATGAACAGAAATGCAAATATTATAGAAGTTTTACACTAAATTTACAATTTTTGGTACTAAAACAAAATAAGGGAACCCAGGGGGCTTGCTAAAAAATACTCATGTACCTCATGTATGGAGGCATGTAATGTCACTTGGCATGGACCAAAGTGCAACATACGAAAAGTCTAGGTTCTTGAATGATTACAAATTAAATTACAATACAAATAAAAGTTTCAGGACTAAAATTAAATTACAAAAAATGTAGGGCTAGATGTGCAAAATACCCCTTAGCGCGAAATGAATACCCATTCATTCACCTTTATTTTTAATTTAGTCATTAAAACCCTAGTTAAATGCATGAAATATAGCTAACTTGTACAAATTAACACTCTGACCCGTGCATGTAAATGATACTTAAATACTTATATTTAAATACAAAATAAATGAATAAAGAAAAGTAAAGAAAAATAAAGGAAGTACTACAAATATTGACTTATGCTAGACCACGAGACAAAATAAATTTTGACTTCGTCAACAAGGAATAAAGTAGAGGGAGATAAGAGCAAATAAATATAGACAAAAGGGCACTGTTATCTAGAAACCCTAGGTGATCTATACACAGTATACAGCTGAAACTTGCACTGATTGTCACACACACCTTTACATTTCTGTTAAAAATACTTTCCACATCAAACATGTACATAAAATACATAGAAAAAGATAAAATTAATTACGCAGAAAAATAAGGTATAATGTGACTGGGACACATATGAAAAAGCTGTAAATATAACTTGATAGATCTATATCTTCTCCATATGAACTCAAAATGGACCAAACTCACCTTTATTGTACTCTAAATTAAATTATATATATAATAAAGAAGAATTTATTAAAATTAGAGTTAAGATAGAAAATGTACCTTCCGTGGTCCCATTGTATACTTTACCTATACATTTTTACATATTTAATTCCTTCTTTGTATTTTTACTCTTCTTATATTTTTTTAATATTCGTAAATATTATTTTAATTATATTACAACCTTAAAAATAAAAAGAACGATAAAAATTCCATTAAAATAAATAATACAATAAAATACATAGGTAAATTATACATATACTATACACACTCATATTTATTTGTGTACAAATAAAGTCAGAAAAATAAAATAAAAGTACATAAATGCCATAATTAAATATATTGTAAATATATAAACTACAAACATAAAATTATAAAATAGAAAATACAAATTAAAAATCAAATACAATATATTTCTATAATTACACTTGTAAAAACTAACACATTATAAATAGGTCAATAAAAATAAATAAAAATCACCTAAAATAGTATATTAAATAAGAAACAACTTTCATGTTTTAAGAAAAATAATAAAGACATTTTCTACTTTATTTCTATTTAATTTCTATTTTCCTTTCTGTTTTGTCCTCTAGCACCTGATGTGGCCCAATCAGGTGTAGGTCTTGGTTGACCTGTCGGTCAACAATACCCGCACCAAGGCTACGCATGTCAAAGTGCTGACCCCATCTCTTCTCCAGTTTGTCTCGATCGATCCTTGCATCTTTTTTGGGTTCGATTTCTTCTATGAATCTGCTCCTCGTTCAATGGTCTTTCATTCCTTAGTGATTTCTCAAATAATGGATCATCGATTCACCCGCAAACCCTAATCCATGTCGCCTCCATATTTAGTTTCTCCTCCAACCTCCATTTGAATTTGATCCATCTTGACCCATCTTCATCCTCATTTCTATTCATCTGGAGCATCCCGAGTGATAATGGGTGCATCTCTTGAGATCTAGGCACGTAGAAGGAGGTAGAGATGCAAGAACCATGCCTCGCTAGTTTTGCTCATTCGAAGGACTTCTGCTCCATGTTCCACAGGTCTGAGCATCTCTTTTCTTTGTTCTTTTGATTCCTAGCAGTAGGAATATGATAGTGTAGCTTCTTATTTTGTTTGATTTTCTCTTTTATTCTTTAACATCACAAATCGTAGTTCACCAGAGCTTTGAGCTCCGGCCTCAATTCACTCTCCTCCGATTATGATCCGACCTCACCGACCATCCCATTTTCTTCACCCTTCGTTTCTGATCCTCCAAAACCCTTCCATTCACTTTGATCTTTCACAGATCAGAAGATCAGTGTCTCCACCTCTGTTGTACATCGGAGACCTCCACCCTGATCCATTCACTTAATTTTAGCCCCAAATCAGACTAGGAGCTTCTACTTTTTGCTTACAAGCAAACCATGTAGGTTTTGGCACTTGAGGACCCAAGTTGGAATGATTTTTGCTCAGTCAGAACCATCCCATGAGCTCTGTCTTCCTAGGTTATCCCAGACCCTATCAATGGATCCCGGACCTTTTTTAGCATCCCAAACGACGTGGAGGAGTACCGACTTCATTTTGAGACACTTGGGATCTGCCCAAGTTGTGGAAGATGAGCGGGAGCACGGATCGAAGCTCGCCCAACCAAGCTTTCTTCCCTATTCTTCCAGGCATGTTCCCAGCCATCAAATCAAGAGTCATCCCTAGAAGCAGCAGCTGCCCTCCGATCTCGCCAAACCCAACGTCAGATCCATTGGCGAGATCTTATCATTGACCTTCATCTGTGAAGCGTCATCGATCGTCTGTTGCGCGCCACATGTATAAGTGGTGCTCCATCGTCATTCGTCGCATCAGTTGGGAGTATATTGCATATTCTCCTCCTTTTTTGCATTTTCTTTTTAATCCATAAACTTGTATTTGTAGTTCAAATATTTTATAATATTTACTCTTAGTATCCAAAACGTTCCTATCTGCACTTTAGTCTAATCAACGTCACCACACGTGCCCAAACGTGTGATGAGACTGGATATTTTGAAAGGACAACCCTCTAGGTTTGTGTTATTATTTGGTCGAAGGTTTTTCAATATCAGTATAATATTTTTTTGGAAAATTACAACCAGGACCTACAACTTTTTAGATAATGAAAAAATACCCATACCGATGCATTTTATATTGATATATTTGGGATTTTTACATGTATGCCCAGGACTTTTATACGACATTCTAGACTGCATTAAAAGTTTATTTAAATTGAATTTAGTTCACCCACAATCAAATTTAATTTTATTTCTTGTATTTTCCTTATTAAAAATAACATTTTACATTTAAAAACTATAGGTAAATTATCTTAAGTGTCTGGAACCATTTTAAATCACATATATTTTTCTTGAGGCAATTAAAATTATTTTCCAATTTATAAAAATACAAAAGTGGTGCATTCCTCCCTATTTTATTTAAAAATCCACAAAATTTAAAAGTATTTTGAAAAATTCCAAAAACTTTTCTATGTATTTATTTATGTATTTTTGACTTTCTGATCTTTTATTTTTTAATATTTCCAAAACTCTTAAAATTTCAAACCCTAAAAATCTTATAAAAATCAGTAGAAATTATATAAAAATCCAAAAAAAAATATTTCTATTTTCTATTTATTTTTATTTATTTATTAAATATTAAAAATAGTGCTGGAAATATTTCAGAGATTTATCTATTTTTAAATTCCAAAACTATCTCGCCTATTATAATGTCACTGTTTTGACATTTTTAATCAATTAAAAATACATAAAAATTACGTAAAATTACTAAGAAACTCGTAAAATTACAGAAAAAAAATTAAAAGCATAAAAATATTTTATTATGAAAATTTTAGGTATATTGAGACATATCTATAAATATAAAACTTTATATATGCTATATATTATATTACTATTTATTACTTATAATAATAGTTATTATTTGAAATACGTGAAATATAATTTAAAACCCTTAAAAGACTGTTCTTGTTTGTATTTTCTGAGTTTATATTTATTATATTACTTATATTACACCTTCTATTATATACAGATATATATACACTTATTCTACCTTTATACATTAAAAAGAAAATTAAAAATCAGAAAATATAAAAAAAATAGAAAAAAATAAAAAATCTATAGAAAATATAAAATATTTAAAACTCATAAAAATTAGAAAAGCCTTATAAAAACATACAAAAACACTTGTTGATTTTCTTCATAGTTTGTCATTTTTGTGGCTATCCTCATTGCTCCTTTTGTGGTTCGACCCCTACACTTGTGCACTATACACACTTATTTGTAGGGCATAATAAATTTCATCTCGTTTATATTTATTGTTCATTTATTCTGTGGGTTGATTATTGATTGACACGCTTGAGTTGAGTGTTGAGAGCCGAGAGAGACGTCGATACAACGATTACCGGATCCTACTGGTCGGATACTGTAGGCCCTTCAAGACTGGATGTTAGAAACCTCGTTCGTAGAAATTCATCAAATGATGTCATTGCTAGGGAGCAATGCTTAGGATAGATTTGTGTTAATTAATCCATCTATTATTTTATGCTTTATCTTTTTTTTGGATAATTGATTATATGTGCTAATACATCTCTTTGTTGACCTTGTTGTGAGGTACCGCGAAGCTAGGGCAATCTTTTGAGGAGGATCGGTACACCCAAGTTACATCGGTATTGTCTCCTTCTTCACGAGCTAGTTGGAGAGGCATCTTGGGGAAATTTGGAGAGTTGTGTAGTATAGCATTAGATTAGAATTTTATTTTCTTTTTGTGTGTGAGAGAAACTCTATTTATTATTGTAATAATTCATGTGGCCACTCAGGACTCTCGGGCCTATTTCACCAAGTGATTTTCACTTGGGATCTCACCGATTTTCTCACGTTTTCACCGCCTTCTACACTTTTGTTCTCCCTATTTTCCCTCTTATTTTCTTTTGTTTCTAGTGATTTATGCCTTCTGCCTTTATTTCATTTCTTTTCTATGATTGAGCCCGTAGATTTTTTGGATTTCTTTATCGTGTAAACTATGTCCACACAGCAAATATTTGCATGCTCTTTTAGTATATGTTTGGATCTAGCTCAAATTCAAATTGTGCTTCAAGATAATAGAATTTCCTGCTTCGGGAGACTTCACCGTTTTGCATACCACATATAGATTAGGTTTAAAATTCTTGTCTTGCATCCTGCATGGAGAGAGATGTGAAGCACTGTAAGTCTTCTATATGAGCATTCACATTTTGACACAAGGGTGAGATTTCCATCCTAATGTCACCTTGTGTTGCTTTGCTGCCATCTCCCTTTATTTTTAATCACTTAGGATTAAAAGAAAATTCGAAAAAATGTTAGGCAGTTATTTTTTAAAATAACTAAAAAAGTGAAAATTTAAAAAAAAATAAGAGGATTCCTAAATAAACTTTGACCCTAATTTCAATTTGTAACGAACATCATTGTTTGGGGTTCACAAAGCCCACATTGTTTGAGGTACTCTCCAGATAGAGTAAGGCATGACCTTAAGGAATAGGGCCAAAAAACTGATATGTGGTTGCCTCTATTATCACTTGGGACGACAAAGTATTGACGCTTCTATCGTACGTAGGCGAGTAGGGTCTTATCGATGATGGTGTTCTCATTGGGTGTAGAGCAACCGACCTGGTCTGAAGTATTGAGATAAATTGGTCACGCCCTCATGGGTGGGTCTGTCTCATCGTCTTTCATCCGAGTACCTCATTTTTTAGTAAAGTAGTGGTTTCTCCTATCAGCTTCCTCTATTAGTATTTTGTTGAGTAGACCCTAAGGCCCGATATTAAGGACCTTAAGAAGTGCAGATCACAAGATACAAAGGAAGTGGAAAGTACAAGATACTTTTATGGCAGTACCCACTCTCCTATAGGTCTAGCCATTAAGGATGTGTTACATGATAGTCTGAAACAACAATAAAATTGAAAAGATAAAAATAGCTGATCCTACAAGGGTTCACATATGTTGAGTTGGAGAACCCAATTTTGGTTAGTGTTTGTTTGGATCTAGTTAGTATTCAAATATCAGTCTCGTGCACTTACGTCCTTCTTCTTTACCTCTATCTTCATTTTTTTGAGTCTCTCACTTTGAGATTTCTTTTTCATCGCTTCCCTCATCCATTTCTCTTTCCTCGAAGATCATCTCTCCTCGGTTATTTATCTATTGCTTCCATGATGTTGACTCATGGATGGTTTAGTCAAGACCCTTCTGACACCTACATCGATTCCACTGGCTCGACATCTACAATAATTCGGTGTAATTCCCAAGTGTTTAGTTTAGACTTTATGAACCATCCTCAAGACTCTTCCGCTTCATGTCCCTCTCACAGATCTAGAAAACTATCTTTTTGAGTTCTATCAGTTTTGCATGGAGTTTGGTTTCACTTCTTATACTTCTCCATCATTAATAAAATTCAGTATTGAACCTAATTCTGAACTATTCTCTACATCCGTGCTTGCACGTATACTTACCGAGGTATTTTCCCTATTGCAGATCAAGACTCTGATCTGGAGCCAGATTCACAGTCAAGTTCTGAGGTAGATCCCACAGGTTGTGGAACGGGACTGTAACACCCTAGCATTGAGCAGAATATAGAGCAGAGAACAAATCACAACGAAGTGAATAGTCATGCCTTAGCATCCATCTAGGCCATCCAATAGTAGTTAACTGATCAAGCTCTTGAACATATGGCCTTTCAAGAGATGTTGAATGATCTAAGGAGAAGAGAGACACAAGGAGGGGGAGCGGAAGATTTACATGGCGATGATGATGACAATCACTTTGTAGATGGACCTCACGGAGGCAAGGGAGAGAGAAGGAGAGGTCAGCCCAAGCCCATACTTAAGCAAACTTAAAACTTTGGGGCCGGTCAAATCATTGAGTGGATCCAAATTCCTCTAATCCATGGACACTTTGAGCTGAAATTGCAACTCCTTGTTCTTTTTCCCACCTTCTAGGGAATCATATATCCATCTAGAATAATTTGGACGCATCTATAGCATCATGCACTACCCTAATATCCCGTTGGGCATAGTCAAGATGATTGTTTTCCCTTTCAACCTTCAAGGCAAGGAATTTTATTGGATAAACCATTTGGGAAAAGTGGTTACAAAGTGAGTTAATGTGAAATATTCTTTTCTACACAAGTATTACCCACTTGGTTTTCTTAATTTGACGCGGTTCAAGATCATTACCATCTCTTAGGGGCCATAAGAGTCCATTCACGAGACCTTAGAGCAATTCAATGACTTACTGAGAAGTTTCCCCATCATGATATCCCGAAGACCAGCTTGATCTAACGTTTCTTTGGGGAACTCACTAAAAATAGCCAGCGTTTAGTTGATGCCACCTATGGAGGTTCACACTTCAAAAAAGATGAGGATGTTGTGTGGTATATTTTTTAGGAGATGGCCAAAGGAGAGGCCGCACTTTTCACATATCGTTCTTTTCAGATACAACCATTGATTCTCCACAAATCTGTAAACCTTGCAGATACATATGAAGTGGATAGGTGCGAGAACTCAGATCGTAGTATCATTGGTAGTCACTTATCCAAGGTGGACATCATTGAGAAGCAGTCAAAAGATATAGAGAAGATAGTTGTGATTGCACAAAGGATGAAGAGACTGGACAAGCTGGATATGATCACCAAGTAGCTGGAGCTGTTGGTGAACACCATCAGTGCTTGTAATTTGGTGGAAGCCACTCTCGAGACTCCTACTGAACAAGGGGATCCTACAGAACAACACCAACCTCAACCGAGTTCTTGTCAGCCTCAGGTCCAACACGTGTACTATGTGTAGGAACTTGAACGACAACCACCACAGACACAGATGATAGTTTACCATTCCAAACCTCAACAGTCATATGTCGAGTCACTCTTTCCATCCCCCACCACAAATTCAAGAGGATAATGGTTTTTGGGGGCAATGAGCAGCCATCGACCCGTCCTCTGGGACAATCTCAAGGTCAAAACATCGCCATATGACCTTTCAATCAACAACATTGTGGGAGGAGTCAACAATACCAGTAGTCCCATCAGTCTCCACACCAAGGAAACAACTGGAGATAGCATCATTACCAACAGTTGGCATATCGCCAATCTTACCATCAATAACAACCGTCTGCTCAATACCAGAACTATTCCTTCCCTCCTCATTATAACCAGCCATCCTTCCCTCATTATTCTCAGCACTAGCAGCAATAGTACCACCAGCCTCAGCTTCCACCGATTGTCAAATCTACAGAGGCTTCTTCGTTTAGTCCCACCCTGGATTGCTTGGCTCAGTTGTTTCAGAACATGAAGGAGATTAGCCAGAAAATTGACAACCTTACTCCTACTAAGGCAGTCATCTTGACAAAGGTAGAGATGAATCCCAACAACTTCATGAGAAAGGAGCGGGTAGATTGTTGTGCCACACCAACTCTTGAGTCAGGGATAAATTCTTTTAAGTTATCTAATGTTGTTTATCTTAGGAGCGGTAGAACACTACAACTGAAGGTGAATCTTTATCATATGCAGCTGAGCCCCTATTGGTGCCTGAACTAGAAGAGGAGTAACAAGCACCACCACCGCCATCTCCATGGAAAATCCAAAAAATGAGAAAAATCAAAACTCAAGCAATATTAATCAAGGTCATGCTGATGCAGCCAAGGAGCAGCCAGCACTAGCAGCCACTCCTATGCAAGCCAACACGACAAAATTTCTTGCTTTTATTGTACCTTTTGCTTTGGATTGTTACACTTTGCCAAACCATCAATCTTCAAATAAGAACAATATTTCATATGAAAATCAGGTTTTTAGTGATGATGTGTCTGTTCCATTTCCTGATGCACTAAAATCGAAAACCATAAAAAAATTGAAAAATGCTTTGTCTGACTCGAGCATCGTGGAACCATTGCAAAACATTATGTTCAAAATGCCACTTTTGGAAACCATGGGGTACATGTCGCTAATGAAGAAAAGATTGAAATAAGCATGTACCACAAAGCATCAATATCAAAACCAAATGCAAGAAATCGGTAAACACATCCTTGTCATGGCTATAGTTCATGCAATCAGCAACCTCCCTGGATAGAAGAAGTACATGGGTGTTGCAGTCATAAGTTGTGAGATGTTTAACTAGGAGTTTGAAAGAACACTCCTGGATAGTTGATAATAGATTATTCTGTTGTTGATGTTGCTAATCAAGAATTTGGGTTAGGATCTCTCATAGCCACAAGGATGATTCTGCAGTTCGTAGACACTTCAGTGACGCGACCAAGGGGAATTTTGGATGATGTCATTGTTACAATCAAAGGGATATAATTCCCTGCAGATTTCATTTGTTTGATATGGATACCTCAATATGCCTCTGCATACCCCTATCATGTTGGGACGGTCATTCCTTCGAACGACCAAAGCAGTAGTCGACTACGGTACCGGAAAGATCACATTCTGCTTACGCAGCGATAAGATTCTTTTTGAAACAATCCATGAGCCCAAACTTGCATAATCAATATCTGATGAGAGTGAACATATGCAGAAAGAAGCAGAAGATTGTGATTTTCATGCATAGATTAGAGATACATCCCTATTCTTGTACGACGCTAAAACACAAGAGTTCTTCTCTAAGAAGGAACCCTTGGAAAGCATAGTCGAACTCCATGTTGTCTTGGAAGATGAGGTATCAACTGACTTGCCAAATGAGTTTGATGAACTGAATGAAAGGAATACATCCATATCAGAACAAGATGAATTCCTTGAAGATATATCAGAAGTCTTGTAGTTATTGCCAAAACTACTTGAGGTGGACAACACACTACAGAGAGAGCTAACACCGGTTGCAATTGCTGGTAGCCACAGAGCTGACTCCAACTCCCCTGAGTTAAAATCATTACCAGCATCGATGAAATATGCTTTCCTTGCAGGAGAAGAAAACATGTTCCCGATCATCATAAACTCTAAGTTGATTGTGGATCAAGAATCTCGCTTGCTCGAGGTTCTAGAGAGAAACCACAAGGTGATAGGCTAGAAATCTCAGATCTCCATGAGATATACCCTTCATTATGCTCACACCACATTTATTTGGAAGAAGATTGCAGACCTTCCTATGAGCTTCAATGTCAATTGAACCCAAACCTCCAGGAGGTCAAGAAGAAAGAAATCACGAAGTGGTGTGATGCAGAATTTATATATCCCATCTCCGATTCTAAATGGGTAAGTCCATTGCATGTTGTATCCAAGAAATCAGGGATCACTATCATAACGAATGACAAGGGAGAGAAGATTCCAACTAGAGTACCTACTTCTTAGCATGTCTATGTAGATTACAGACGCTTCAACCTAGAAACCAAAAAATAACATTCCCCTTTACCTTTCATTGATCAGAATTTTGAAAGACTAGCATCAAAGGAATATTTCTGTTTCTTGGATAGGTACTATGGGTATAATCAGGATGCAATCACCCCAAAAGATTAAGAGAAGACCAACTTCACTTGTCCATTTGGGACATACGCTTTCAGATGCATGCCGTTCGGATTGTGTAACGCCCCTGCTACATTTCAGAGGTGTATGTTGGCTGTCTTTAGAAACATGTGGGCAGTTTCCTTAAGGTCTTCGTCGATGACTTCTTGATCTACGAAGATAACTTTGATCAATGCTTGGACTATTTAGACTGAGTACATCAATGATGTTGTGAAGTCAATCTGGTGCTATCATAGGAGAAGAATCACTTTATGGTGACTGAAGGAATTGTGTTGGGTCTATTCGTCCTCCAAGTGAGCATGGAGGTAGACTCGACTAAGGTGGAAGTCATCTCTAAACTCGAGCAACCTACTAATCTTAAACTGGGGCATGTCGATTTCTGTCGATGGTTCATCAAATATATCATCATGATAGCTTGATTGTTGACAAAGCTCCTAGGCAAGGACACCGTACTCATTATAGATGATAGAGTGCTCCAAGACTTTTACAAGATGAAGGAGATAACCACCCAAGCCCATATCTTATAGCCACCAGATTGGTCTCTTCTATTTGAGATCATGATTGATGCTTCTGATTGCACCATCGAAGTTGTATTAGGGCAACTATGGGATGGATGCCCATTTGCTATTCACTATGCTAACAGAACTTTGGATGAAGCCCAAAGGAATTACACAGTGATAGAAAAAGAGCTACTAGTTGTAGTCTTTGCTTTGGAAAAATTCAGGTCACATCTTCTGGTTCCAAGTGATTATGTACAATTTTCATTCCACCATTTGATACTTATAGAGTAAGAAGGATGCAAAGTCATGCCAGATTCGTTGGATCCTTCTACTCTAGAATTTTAACCTTGAGATTCATGACAAATTTGGAATTAAAAATGTGGTGACATACCACCTTTCTAGATTAACAAAGATTGAGACTCCTGAGCAGGAATAGATCCAAATAATAGAAACCTTCCCGGATGAAGCCATTCTGTCAGTCACCTTGCTGCCTTAGTATGCTAATATCGTCATCTACCTTGTCTCCAAGGAAGTTCCTAGAGATTGGCCAAAGCTAAACATGGACGAATTCATGTCTGGTGTACATTTTACCACTGTGAGGATCCATATCTATTTCGTAAAGGGACAGACTACATTTGGCGAAGATGTATTCATGAGTAGGAGCACATAAGTGTCTTGAACCACTGTCACAAGTTGGAATCCAGTGGACACCACTCTATAAAGAGAACGACCAAAGTTATTCAAAGCAGCCTTTGATGGCCGACTCTTTTCAAATTTGTGAAAGGATGTACTAACTGCCATAAGATGGGAGGCACAATCAGTTATTGAGACACCATGACACTCAAATAATTTCATATTTCATATGTCTTTAACGCATGGGGAATAAACTTCATGGGCCCATTTCCGAACAGTCAGGGTTATGAGTACATCTTGGTGGCTATTGATTATGTTTATTGATGGATGGAAGCTATTGTCGCTCGAGCCGTCGACAGTCGCACTGTCTGTCAATTCCTTAAAGAAAACATCATTTCACGGTTCGGGATTCTGAAGATATTGATATCAGATGGGGGTTGCCATTTCATAAACAAAGAGGTCAAGAAGATGATCAAGGAGTATGACATCGAACATCATGTTACATCTCCATACCACTCGCAGACCATTGGCCTAGATAAGTGTTCAAACATGGAGATCAAAACAATCCCACAGAAACATATACGTCGTGATCACAAGAACTGGTCGCAGTTGCTTAACTCGGTTCTTTGGGCATAGTGAACAATGTACAAATCTCCTCTTAGCATGTCTCCCTATTGCCTTGTCTACGATAAGCCTTACCATTTGCTTGTGGAATTGATTCATAAATCCTTATGGGCAATCTGAAAGAACCAAAAGTTGGACTTGAATTGATTGCTAGAATTTTGAGACTCTACATATGACAACAACCTTATGTACAAGGAAAAGGTAAAGCGTTGGAATGCTGAATGTATCAGACGAAAGACCTTTGATCCAAATCAGAATGTGTGGTTGTTTGACGCAAGGTTGAAGTTATTTCTAGGTAAAATGAAGAGAAATGGTCTGTACCTGTACTTATTAAAACGTGCATGACAATAGTAGCATTGTGAAATCAGGACTATCATCTGACGCATGATGAATCCCCATTCATCACTCTTTATTCTTTTATTTTAGCTAAAAACCTGTGCAAAACACCATGTATATTTGTGTAAAAATAATAAATTGACAAAAAGCATGCATTGTGTAAATAATAATAATTAGCATGTTTTTGTGCAAAAATAAAAGAATAAAGAAATAAAGAAAAAGAGGGAAATATTTAGAATAAATATTGAGTGACCTAATCACAAGGGAGGGCTCAGCATGGGCCTGACCGCAAAATAAAATAAGTAGAGGGAGATAGGGTCAATCATGCTTGTAAATACACCTATATATAAATAATTTTATTTTCCTTAAAATAAAACTAAAAAGGTGTTTCTCATATTATGTACATATTTATAAAAATAAAATAAAAATCAGAAAAATAAAAATAAAAATAATAAAATTCATTTTCCACCTTGTATATATACCATGTACATATGTATATAGATCTATTTATTTAACTAACGTAAATAAATCATAAAAATAAAATAAAAATACCTTTTTATTCCAAATTGTATGTTATAAATAAATAAAATATAAAATTGGAATAATTATGCAAAAATAAACAACTAAAATATTGATCAAAAATATCTATGTATATATACATATATATTAATAATAATAATAATAATGTAAATACCTAATTTATTTTTCAAAAAAATAAATAAAAGTCACTAAACAATTCTTTGAAAATAAATAAATATTTTTCATTTTGTAAATATTTTGAAATAAGGTCACTATCTATTTTATTTTGATTTTTCAAAATCATTTCCAATGGAATTATTCCATTGGTCCACGGGGGATTGTTGACCCCCGGTCAACTCTCCCCCATGACCACCTTCAAGGCGTATCGGGTTTTTGACCCGATTTCTCCAAATTTTCCCAACCAGATCCGCCTCCCATTTCCTAAAGCCCCGGGCCCCGATTATCACCGATTGATCCAAGACCCTCGCCCGGGGATCTTTCTAGTGATCCGTGCTTCACAATCGCCGCCCCGACTCCATTTTAGCCAGACCCCTACCACTATTTAGCTCAGCTCTGCCGCACTTTTCACAGATCTTTGGCCTTCCCCCTCGTCGCCAGTGAGCTCCTCTCCCTCGCTTGAGTAACAGTCGTGCGAGAGAGGGTCGAAGCGAGGCACGGGAAGCCAGGAACCATTGATCCGGCGGCTACACAACCGTGCTCCGTCGCGAGGTGAGATAGAGCCTCTGGACCGTCGATCCATCGAGGCGAAGACCCCCGGAGGTCCCCGACCTCAAGCACAGACACCCTCCTTCACCAGGTAGCGTAGATAACTTCTAGGTTAGGTTAGATTTCATTTTTTCGATTTCCGTTCAGAGAACTCCGTCGCCAT